>JAXIVJ010014307.1:0-22500 GCA_036785665.1 Chirona hameri | reverse complement strand
TAGAGCATTTTTACTGAATTCAAGTTTATTCTACTCGACAAGAGCTTTCAAATGAGCACACGCGGCGGTCTGTTCGACGACTTTGATTTTTGACCTTTTGGGTAGGGTTCAACAACTTACGGAGGCCGGGGGACCAAAACTCAAAGGATCGCAATTAAATGTGGCATACTTGTGGCATAGGCCTAGAGAAGAACGCCGTGTCAATTGGCAAGCTTGCACCGACGAAGGGATGTTTTTGACACCCTAGTGTGGGCTTCAAGTGATTACACGCAGTCGGTGCGCCCTAAAACCCCAACCATCATCATCTTTTGGCATGGAACTACATATACTGTGTAGATGTATGCGTAGCTGAGGTAGATCGCGTCACTGCGCTGTTCGCTGCAAAAGTATCCCCTTTGTGCAGGCTACAACTGCAGTAATTGGCCGTGACCACATCGTCCCCTGCCTTTTTTCCTTGGCAGGGCGCGCTCTCCCCGCGACTGGAGGTATCCACCAAGACGACGGCGAAGGAGGTCCGCACGTCCTTGTGCCGGTCCCCGGCGCGGCGGGCGGCGCGACGCTCCAGCATGAGCCGCAGCGAGCTGGCCGTCACCAAGGTAACGAGTGGCCTTGACTCGCTGAGCTGGTCTGCCACCGGGACGCGTCACCCGTCCGTCAGTCGGGCGGTCGGTCTTTGATTGCCCATGTTGGGCCGGCCGGAGCGGTGCGTGCGGGGGTGATTGGCGTGCGTGCTGAGCTGATTGGTGTGCGTGTCCCGTCTGCCCCGGTGGATGCCGCTGCTGCCCCCGTGCGTGCCGTGCCCGCCCGTGTCCGCCATTAGGTCACCAGCCATCAGCCGCCGTCGCCGCCCTAGCTGGCTCGCCGTTTGCATGCTGTCGTCGGAATTACCACGCTGTCCTGCAGTTAAATCACGTTAATTTCCTTTGTCGACTCGGTGCCTGACACTGCCAAGGCGTATGTTGTGATTTATAGTATACCCCATGTGACGTACGTCATGTGCAATTTGGCGCGCACCTCTGCTTCATCCTGTGTAAAATGGCGAGTTGCTTTCACCTTATGTAACATCCACCAATGTTTTCATACCAACGACGCCGGTTGGTGTGTGATGTATGTATGTTCGTAATCATAGCGCTTGCAACCATGAAACGTTGTACATACATTGCACATACCTACTACGTCATAGGTACCTGTGATTGAGACGACTTCCAGCATTCACTAACTTGCTTGTAGAAGTGTCAAGTGTACTGCCTAGACGGTAGGCCTGCATGTATAAGTACACTACTATGCTATTACCAGCTCATTTCGGGTTTCGGGACACCTTACAAGACTAGCCTACAACAACCTTATGTCGGGCTTTGGGACACGTCCTGTCGACTTGGTCTAGTAGTGCTCAGTGCAGCACCGCTACCGGCCGGTAGTTGTCGGTGTAGGCTGTAGACACACAGTGCCCCGCTCCGGAGGCGTCGGGACGCCCCACCGGAGGTCCCCGGTATCCTGTCTGACCTGTGGGACCCCGTGGCTGACGTGTGGCAACGGCGCTGCAGGCGGCGGGACAGCCTCAGTCGGCGCGGCAGCCTCCGTTCGTCTGGCGGCGCGCTGACTCGGCGCTCATTGGCCGGCAGCCGGGCGGCCCCTCTGGCCGACACCGGCCGCCGCCCCTGCCGCGTTCCCACAGCCTGGGCGCGCTGGCCGGCACCGGCCGCGGCCGACACTGCCACTGTGCCTGCGCCGAGAGACCCCGCAGCGCCAGCGCCGAGCGGGTGCCGCGCTCGGCGGCGGCGGCCGGCGCCCGGCAGCGGTCCCGCTCGCTGGAGCGGCCGGCCGCTGCAGTCGTCAGTCGACACAGCGACGCCCATATGCCGCCAGGTACGGACACTGGCGGTAACGGCCGAGCATGACTGGCCGCAGCAGGCACTCATTTTATGCTGCAGTTGGAACCGTTTCCGAAGCCGCAAATGAGCCTTGTAAATAAATGGTATTCGCTTCATACTCCGTTGCAAGACTCACGCTAATGCTCTGTTAGGTTATCATAAGTGTGTGCATAGGAAATGAAAAGGGTGCGATGACAAGCAAACCATTGAGCGGAAACCGGTGCTGACCACGAGCGCGTGTTGAGTTGTGTCGGTCGCCCTGCCTTGTGTCGTGTCCGTCAGACTCGGCTGTCGTGTCCGTCAGACTGGGTTGTATCATGTCGGTGACGAGTGAGTTGTGTGGTGTGCCGCAGACTGGTGCCACCGGTGCGGCACGTACACCACGCACCACCACTGCGCCGTCTGCGAGGCGTACCGGCGCTACTTCGGCCGTAACTACCCGGGCCACCACCACCTCGACTGCTGCAACTGCTACTCTCCGGTCAGCACCCGGCCTGTTACACAGTGATCGACCGAAACTGGCAACTATCTGGCAGTGTGATGCGTTATTTGCTAGTGCTTGAGACTTCTAGCTTTGTTCTGAACAACGTTGAGCACATCGGACATCAAAACATACCAATTTTGAGCTATGACTGGGTGTTGAAATTCGTCAGATTTACGTTGCATTTATAAGGTTTTAAGATGATTCATATGCTTTTGGTCGTTGCCACGTCCGGGTCTTCCTGACTGGCGACATGTATGCTCCTCAGGTAACAACACCTAGCTTTCGGTACCCCAGCAAGTGGCTGGTGGACTCGGATTGTAGCTCCGACGACAGGTGAGAGAGCTGTCCGGCGACGGTGAAGACCAACGATGTTAGCTTTCAGGCGCTGGGAACGGTGGAGACCGGACAGTCTCTGGGCTAGGGACAGTGCCATCTGTCAGGCAGCTGTGAGGGCAGGGGACAGTAGAGACCAGCTGATGGTGTTCGCTGCCAGAGGCTGGAGCGAAGCGGCCACCATACAGGGCGCGGAACAGCGGGAGATCTCAAGTGTTGTGTCTGGCTGTGCTGCCATCTGCCGCCGCTGGATGTGGACGTGTGAACCTCCAATGACCGCGGTGTCTGCTCTGCGTTTGCTCACAGCAGCTCCGTGACCCGTCCGTGGCTGGACCCGCCGCCGGGCTGCGGCAGCCAGCGTCAGACCTACTACCAGAACATGGAGCAGCTGTACCGCCGGCTGTACCTGCAGGCGGCCCGTCGCGCCCGCCACGAGGCGCTGCCCTCCTGACGACGCCGGTGTCGCCGCTGCTACCGGTACTACTGCCGCTGCTAGCCGGCTGCTCCTGATGTGTTTGTACTGGAGAACTACTGCTTCTCATTGGAACAGACAGACACCGGCTCCGGGCCCTTGTCCGCGGTTTCCGTCGGTTGCGGAACACCCGCTGACTTCTCCATAGCTGACACTGACAGTTGTGGTCACTGCTCCGCCTGGACGCCGCGCTGCAGGGTCGGGGCGGTGGGGCCCGGCGGACTGTCCCGCGGCTGAGAACCGGGCATCGATCAGAGCCCCTCGGAAGTTTGGTTCTGCTCTCTAGCCAGACATCCACAGAGGAATGTCACCAGTTGGCATCCAGCCGACTTACTGCATGCTGCAACTTTGATTCTGGCAGATGGCTTATTGCATGTCCATGACGATGGATTGCCTGCTTAACTCCGGTTGTGCTCTGCATGCGTGAGTGGCAACATGCTACCAACTTTGACACGGTCCAGTCCATGGCACCGAGGTGCAGGTATGAAATCCGTCCCAGTTGCCGTCCAGTATAGTTGGTGTTTAGCGATTGGTCGTCTTCAGCGTGTCTGGTGTACGCTCGTCGGTTAGTAGGAATACTAGTCAGTTAGTA
The DNA here is from genome assembly GCA_036785665.1 of Chirona hameri. Lineage (NCBI taxonomy): Eukaryota > Metazoa > Arthropoda > Thecostraca > Balanomorpha > Balanidae > Chirona > Chirona hameri. The sequence continues at coordinate 18,748 of JAXIVJ010014307.1, read as the reverse complement.
GGAATACTAGTCAGAGTTAGTAGGAATACTAGTCAGAGTTAGTAGGAATACTAGTCGGAGTTGGTAGGGATAGCTAGGACGTGGAGTGTCGTCTAGTGAGTCGCCTCTGGTTCTGGATGAGGACGTGCGCAGGTGTTGTGCTTTTATAGGGTGGTAGGTTCGATATTGAGGACTAGTCAAACGAGGGAACGAATTTTATGTTTTTCATGCTGCCGATTATGTGATGGGAATTCTGATTTTCCGTTGCGATTTCTTACTTGTCATAGAAGAGTTGTGTACATGTTATGTCAATCGACCGTACTTCAATGACGCCCGTTTTATTTTGAAACGGCAATATTCATTAATGTTAACTTTTGGTAAGGGAATATCACCAATATTTAATTGAGTTATGAAAGCCTAAAAATATCACTGCATCAATAGTATCGCATGACCTTGTTTAAACTTGGTGTTTTATTGTTTACACGATTACTTTTGCATGCTTATTTGCATTGCGGTGATTACTTGTTACGACCTGATAGTTTACGAGCGATACGTCGAGCGATTCGATAGCTAAGTGCTGTTTCACCATTGGACATGCCATGATTGATCTAACGGAACCATTTTGCATGGCTGCAGATCATACTGCTGTGTTCATTTGATCTTTGAATACCTGTCTCTAATCCTGCTGAATAGTTTATCGCGATATTAAGTACAAGCCGAGGCATGCCGTCGAGGCCTTGGCAGCGTCGTCATACTTGTCAGTGACGTTCGTTAGTTACTGCACTTCTCCCGCGCATGCCAATCACTCCGCAATGTTATGCGAACGACGTGATCCAAATTCGGCCGCTGGTTGGCCTGACGTACGCAGCCGTCTAGTCAGTGCACAATGCCATTGAGCTTCTCAGCCTGCCGCAGTTCATGGCCTCTCGTTATGTTTAACATAGTTTATCACACTTGTGAGCACGCGCAAATGTGTGGTGTTGTGGCACGCAGGAGTCGCATCTGATTGTGAAATCAACCGAGACATCACCGATTATAAGTATTGCACGAAATAAAGCTACTCGAAACGAAAAACTAGCATTTTTCTCAGAAGTTTGTTGGAGAGACGTGTGGTTCATGATAGGCGCCACATGAACATGTTGCGGCGCCCTAAAACCCCAATCCTCATGATGATGGAGGATCGTCGTCGAATACGACACACCATGCAACATTGTCACCGGATTAGAGGCGCAGCATTTGATTTTAAACATCCGCTAAACGCATTAGTTGGAAACAGACGACGTAAAGTCTCCGAATTAATAGACGATCTGCAAACGAACGCAGATAAAAGTATACAAATTGCAAAAGTCTAAACTACCTCTGCTTTAGCTGATACATCAATACCTGGTGAAGCTGACGTTAAGCCCGAGCCTACAGATGGTCAAGAAGTATGGTGTTAAGAAGTTCCATGTATGTGTAAACGGGCCTGGCATACGCCCCTATCGCGCGCAGCATCGGTGGACAGCGATACAGCTTCCGAGCTGGAGCAAAGATGTCGGTCAACACTCGACATCCACTTTTATTGGAGGCGGTGCATTTGTTGGCGATGAGGTGATGATGTCTAAAGCGCTGATCGGCAAGATCTCCTGTAATTGATCGACCGATCGGGGAATGAAGCAATCAACGACTGAACTATGAAGATGACCCTAACGATTTTCAGATGATTTTCAGCTGAGTCGAATGCAGTTGAAAATTCGGTCATAAATTCGCTATTCGGTCTGAACAACATCGCAATTCCCGAAGATTCGTGCAGTGGCACCGCCGACGAAACGCATCCTAAATACCAAACAAAACCCTACAAGCACTAGAAGCAATGCGCCTATCCATTTCTCGTAACTATTCCCCTGCCTGCGTCACATCACTACAATGTCGCGAGAAAATACACACAGTTGTACTCCAGCGATGCCCGACACACAGACGGCGGGCAGTCAGTATTCAAAGGACAGTAAAGCGGAAGACTGAACTCGCCGGGGCGTACGGGACGACGGGCGGCGGGCGCCGCGGTCAGCGGCGGGACCGTGTGCTCCTCTGTTGACGCGTCGGCGGACTGCTGGGCTGCTGCTGGCGGGCCGACCGACCTCCGCGCGGCTGGCGACCGGCCGGCCGGGGCTTCTCTTCCCCTTCCTCCTCTGCCGCTTCTTCCTCGCCGCTGTCCTCGGAGCTGGCCGCCGCTGTGGCCTTCTCCGCGGGCGGCGACACCTCCTCCTCCTCCTGTTCATCCTCAGAGGACTCCTCCTCGCTGGAGGACACCCGGCGGCGGGTGGCCCGCTGACGACTGACGCTCAGTGCGGACCGGCGGGGAGTCAGGTCCGGCGGCTTATTGCCGGCCTTCTCGCCGCCTGACGGGACACCAACATTCTGTGTTATACGTCATATCACAGCATAGCACCTATCATACCATAATGTACCCTGGGTCGCCGAGTCAATCAGTGACACCCCTAGAGCAAATGCAAAGCAACTTGCCTACGGGTGTGTGATATCTGTGAGTATGTGAGGTGGTGCCAGTGGGAATGAGGGCGGCTAACTCACGCGTGGCCCTGCTGGCGGCCGTCTGTTTCTTGGACGCCGCTCGGTTGGCGCCGGTGGCCGCGTTGTCGTCCTCCACAGCCTTCTGGTGGGCCTCCGTCAGCCGAGACTCATACTCTTCACAGGTGGCGCGGGCCTCGCCAGACTTGGCCTGCCGGGCACAGGTCAGGTGAGGACAGACGGAGGTCAGGAGGTCAGAGGGGTCAGCCGGGCACATGCTGACCCCTGTCAGAGGTCATAGGAGTCAGGCAAGGCTCACCTAGAACTAAAATGTAATTTATTCCCTGTCCATTCATACCGATCAATCATATATTCATGCTTACCCCTTTCTTCGCGTCGTTGCCGATTTTGCTGAAGCAATCGTACACGTCCTTTTCATGCAGCTTTTCAGCGAAACACGAGAAGTTCTCCAACAGCTTCTTCACACACCGGTCACTGGAACATGAGGGTATGTCAAAGGTAAGGTAAAATCAGGATACTCAGAAAGTATTGCTTGCCAGTCATGAACGCGATGAACCGATGGAGATGCTTTTCATTCCGCACTTTACATCGATCAACGGGCTAATTGAAATTAATTATAAATGAACACGACCCAAACTATCCTAAACCAAAATCCTGCAATTATGAATCCATATTGAAGAATGAAAAAGTGTCGAAGCCAGTGTCATCGATGATGATGATTATAACGATGATGATTGGCGCTTTAGTGTTCAATGTGAGACGGGAAGACGTCTGACCTGAAGTTGATGAGTGAGAGGCAGAAGGCGAGGTCACGCCACTGGCGGGGCTCCGGCGCCGCCCTCAGCCGGTGACACAGCTTCTCCACCAGGGACTCGAGCTGACGGTCCTTCTGGATCAGACCCAGCACAAACCTGCCGACGACACACCGTGTGGGTCTCACACAACTCCAGGCACATTCGGACAATTCTACACAGGACCTGAATGTCTTGCATAGATAGCACAGCAGGGTCAGTCAAACGAGCGAGTACACGCGTAGCCATCCAGCACACACACGACGATGCCCGTACGTTTTGTGAAAAATTATATCGAACTTTAAAACAAAAATGAAGTTAAATGCGGCGCAACCCCACATCCCTGAACTCGACAGGAACCCGGAACTTTGTGTTAGACTAAACAACCGGCATTGTCACGGTGTCGAATTGATTTGACTGCATGATTGCAATTCACTGCACTGACTGTAGGACGGTGCGGAAGTCGGCCTCGGCCAGTCCGACGTCCGGGTCCGACAGCCGCGACACTATGTCCGGCATCACGTTATACAGCGCGTTACCCTTGTGTGCTAGCTCGCTAAAGAACTCCTTCGCCATGCCTGCAACAGAGGCGGTACACCGATCACAAGAGGCAAGTCGGTCAGTGACGGCAATAACAAATCAGTGAAATTTCGGATATTTCCGTATCGAAGCTACACTACATTTCAAGTGCGTACTTTTCGAAACGTCTTTTCATCATACAAGCCAAGCTGCACCAAAGTATTCATGTGAAACAACACATTGATGGACATTTCGCTACGTAAAGGCGTGTTCACTAATCAAGTTCCATCCATGTCTTGGAGGACATCAACAGCCAACAACACACTGATAAGCATGAACTGAAATGATACTGAACACACTGCTACAGATACGATCCACACACGAAGTCGTGTCTACCCGCCGGCTGGAGATAACACAGAGTCGGCCCCGGCGGCCGGCACACTCACCGCGGAGACTCTCCTCGCTGTCCACCAGCCGCTCGGCCACCTCCGAGATCTGACCCTTCACCTTCACCATGTCGTTCAGGGTCAGGTGGGTCAGCACGGTCAGCGTCGTCCTCCGCACCCGGACCGAGTCGTCCCGCAGTCTGCCGGCACGTCACAGGCGTCACACGGACACATACAGACAGATGGGCCAAGAGGTCAGCGTCCTCCTCCGCACCCGGACCGAGTCGTCCCGCAGCCTGCCGGCACGTCACAGGCGTCACACGGACACATACAGACAGATGGGCCAAGAGGTCAGCGTCCTCCTCCGCACCCGGACCGAGTCGTCCCGCAGCCTGCCGGCACGTCACAGGCGTCACACGGACACATACAGACAGATGGGCCAAGAGGTCCGCGTCCTCCTCCGCAGCCTGCCGGCACGTCACAGGCGTCACATGGACACATACACCTCCTCCGCACCCGGACCAAGTCGTCACGCAGCCTGCCGGCATGTCACAGGCGTCACACGGACACATACACCTCCTCCGCACCCGGACCGAGTCGTCCCGCAGCCTGCCGGCATGTCACAGGCGTCACACGGACACACACAGACATGAACTAAGAGGTCCGCATCCTCCGCAGCCTACCGGTATGTCACAGCACAGGCGTCACATGCGTCACACACGCGGACACGCCCATCCACGGAGACATGACGGCCAGCACGTATTTGACAGCCTGAAGACCATGATTCGTCAGGGCTCATCGAAAGGACACAGAGATCACCTATCATGAACCAGATCAGTGAAGGGAAAATTTAAGACGTTCAGGTTCACTAAGTTTAGGTTACGCAAGAAATGTTGATGACTTGAGCTTAGGTTACGCAAGAAACAAACCGTACTTGTTAAATATGCATCCGGAATGAGGTCAGAGATGATACAATCACATATAGTAAAATATAGGTATCAAATTTAACCATGGAGTCATCGTTTGCCGATCACCAGAGCAGTGGACACATATGGTCAGGCATGTTCAACGTCATGCCTGATGGTCATTGTCTGATGGTCAGGCATGTTCAACGTCACATCGAACGGTTAAGGGGTCATCAAAAGTGGAACTTATAATTCAAAACTTTTCAGAGTATGGAGGATAATTTGACGGAAACAATGTCGGACCAAGAATAGTCGCCTTCTCGCCTCAAAGCCAACTCTCTTCGTGCAATCCTCTTTCGTAATCGAAGATGTTAAATTGCTTTCTCAGTAAGACGTCTTCATATTTTTCATATCTAAGTTTCATATTAATATATCGTTTGTCCCGGATAAAAGACCGATGGTTTCAATCCCGTGGTTGAGCTCAATGTGGATACGTCGTGCCTCGTTAGCGTTGCAGCTATCATCCGTACTCGCCATGTTTTTCATCTCTTGCATACCGTTTAACCATCAGTAAAACAGACAAATATTTCATTTAAATATATTGAACACATTCGGTATATCCATCATCAAAAACACACCTGAGTGACAACAGCGTCAATAACAACAAAATTAAAAACAGCTACCTAAACACATCACAGACAAAAAGCGTTTATAACTTCCACGAAGTCCGTTTAGTGGACTTCCTCGACGGTGGGTCCCCGTCCGGCCGACTGTCCACAGTCAGCTGACTGTTCCTGCTGGTGCAGCTTGGTCATGATCGGACTGCATGTCTTCTGTAGCTCCTGAAGCCGGTGACCAAACTCCTCCTTCTCGGCCAGTGTGTTGGAGTCCAGCCACTTGATGGTCTCGTCACAGAGCTGGTTAACCCGCTGCCTGTCCTCCTCGGACACCTTCTGTCCAGCATCGCCGACCGCCTGCCGCACCGAGAACACGTAGCCCTCCAGCTGGTTCCTGGCGGCCACCCTCTCGCGCTGGGCGTCGTCCTCGGCTTTGAACTTTTCGGCGTCGTTGACCATGCGCTCAATGTCCTCCTTGCTGAGACGGCCATTGTCGTTGGTGATGGTGATCTTGTTGGACTTGCCGGTGGACTTGTCTTCGGCGCTGACGTTGAGAATGCCGTTGGCGTCAATGTCGAAGGTGACCAGCACCTGGGGCACCCCGCGCGGTGCCGGCGGCAGGCCGGTCAGGTCGAACGTGCCGAGTCGGTTGTTGTTGCGGGTCATGGCGCGCTCGCCCTCGAACACCTGGATGGTGACGGCCGGCTGGTTGTCGGCGTACGTGGTGAATGTCTCCTGCTGCTTGGCCGGGATGCGGCCGTTGCGCTCGATCAGCTTGGTCATAACGCCGCCGGCCGTCTCGATGCCGAGCGAGAGCGGCGCCACGTCCACCAGCAGCACGTCTTGGATGGCCGAGCTGGTGTCTCCGGAGAGCACGGCCGCCTGCACGGCCGCGCCGTACGCTACCGCCTCGTCCGGGTTGATGGACTTGTTGAGCTCCTTGCCGTTGAAGCACTCCTGCAGCAGCTTCTGGATCTTGGGGATGCGCGTGGAGCCGCCGACCAGCACTATTTCGTGGATGGCCGACTTGTCCAGCTTGGCGTCCCTCAGCGCCTTCTCCACCGGCTCCAGTGTGCCGCGGAACAGGTCGATGCACATCTCCTCGAAGCGAGCCCGCGAAATCCTGCTGTAGAAGTCGATGCCCTGGTACAGCGCGTCGATCTCGATGTTGGCCTCGGTGCTGCTGGACAGCGTGCGCTTGGCCTTCTCGCAGGCCGTCCTCAGCCGCCGCATGGCCCGGGCGTCGCTCTCCAGGTCCTTCTTGTGCTTGCGCTTGAACTCTTCGGCGAAGTGGTTGACCATCCTATTGTCAAAGTCCTCGCCGCCCAGGTGGGTGTCGCCGGCCGTGGACAGTACCTCGAACATGGAGCCATCGTCGATGCTCAGAATGGACACGTCAAACGTGCCGCCGCCGAGGTCGAAGATGAGCACGTTCTTCTCTCCGCCGAGCTTCTTGTCGAGGCCGTAGGCCAGCGCGGCCGCCGTCGGCTCGTTGATGATGCGCTGCACGTTGAGTCCGGCGATCCTGCCGGCATCCTTGGTGGCCTGGCGCTGCGAGTCGTTGAAGTAGGCCGGCACCGTGATGACGGCATCTGTCACCTTGGTGCCCAGGTACGCCTCGGCTGTCTCCTTCATCTTGGTCAGCACCATCGAGCTGATCTCTTCGGGCGTGAAGCGCTTCCTCTCGCCCTTGTACTCGGCCTCGATCTTGGGCTTGCCGGCCTCGTTGACCACGCCGAAAGGCCAGTGCTTGAGGTCCTGCTGGATCTTGGGATCGTCGTGGCGCCGGCCGATCAGTCGCTTGGCGTCGAACACGGTGTTCTTGGGGTTCATGGCCACCTGGCCTTTGGCCGAGTCTCCGATGAGCCGCTCCGTGTCGGTGAAGCCCACGTAGCTGGGAGTGGTCCTGTTGCCCTGGTCGTTGGCAATTATCTCCACCTTGCCGTGCTGGAACACGCCCACGCAGGAGTAGGTCGTGCCCAGATCAATGCCAATCGCTGGTGTCTTCATTTTGTCTTATAATGCAGCTGTGTAGGTGCTTCCTCAGGTAGCTCAGCTATAATGCTTCAGTTTCGCAGTGTAGTACAGCAAGCAGCGTAGCTTCAATGCTTTGTAGAATGTGAGTACAGGCAGATGATCCTCTCTCGCTGTCTAGCTTGATTCTGGCTCAGTCGTCGCACGCCGCCATCTATATACCAAAACATAATGATTTGTCTACAACCTACTACAACTTACTACGGGCCTCGCGAACGCTCCCGATCGTTCGGCTGTGTAGCCGGAGCCGCTCATTGGCTGTTGTGAGTGACGTCACTGTACCGTGCGCTCCGATTGGTCGGCGGTCCGCCGGCCGGCGCGCCAGGCTATGAATGGCGCTGGTCTGTGATTGGCTGACGGTCGGCCGTGTCCCAGAATATAGTGGAACAGTTGAGAGGTGTCGGGAACAGCCGGGAATGCTCTAGTTGCAGGGGCGGATCCAGGGGGGGGGGGAGTTCCAGAAAATGGGAATCCAGAAATGATCAGAGGCACTGAAGGCGCCCCTATGGAAAATATCGTTTAAAAGGAATGTTTCACCTTTGTATTGGTGTTGCCGCCCGCAGGGAATAGGGTTAAAGGGATATTGCCACCTCGCAGGCCAATATGGAGTTTGTGGTGTGTATCGGTCGATTAAACGTGTCCGATTTCACCTGCAAAAATTTGGTTCCCGAAACTCCCCCCATTAGATCAAAAACACATTTGCACCACTCATGTTTGCCAAGCATTCGTAAAATTGGAGTCGCCACATCACTATTTAGAATCACTTCTTTGCGGACTGTTATTTTCTTTTGAATGTTGCAAACTCAACATCACCATTCCGTCAGTGCACTTTAAAATTAAAAAGCGTATGCAGTTAATTATATTTTCAACAACCTTCGCCTCTTTCATAATAAAACAGCAATAATTGCTATGGCATTAATAAGATGTGAACATACAATCAGCCAGGACCGGTGAGGGCTATTATTATGAAGTACATGGTAGGTTTAGGTTTTCCCCTATCATGGTAGGGGGCCAAAAGCATGTTTCCTATAGGTAATTATAACCAAAGTAATTGCATCTTATCAGGATTATAGCATTTCCAGCCTATTACCTATTATAATCACACAATATGGCCGGCCGTGGCCGGCCACACGGCCGTCTGCCAGCTCACCTACCTCGACGTGCACGTCTTCACCGAGCTGAAGCGGAGGAACAGGATCAGAGAGGAGGCGTCAGGCCGGCGCACCAGCCAGCGGGGCTCACAGGACACGCCCGGATCGGCCAGTGGAACGCCGACTCAAAACAGACGCAGGGTGAGATTGGAGGCATACTGGTTATTGATTTGACTCTGATTGAATCGATTGGAATCGTTCAATCAAAATCCCTTGAATAAAAAAAAATCGATTCCCCACCGGATTTGTTTTATTCATGAATCATGATTGAATCAAAACCTGCATATAAATAAGGCTGATTGAATTAAAAACATTGTGCAATGCTATTTCAATGGTGAGTCAAACATGATTTGATCCCAAAAAATTATTCTTTGAATCGGAAAGAATCATTTCTCAAAATGGTTATCAATTAATCAAACGGTGACTGAATCATTCATATTCCAAAATGAATCGTGATTGAATCTTTCCAAAAAAAAGGTGAATCAATAACCAGTTTGATTGGAGGCAGGGGCCGGGGATTTACAGCAGGCAGGGATAGGGTGGAGAATATATTAGTATTTTTGGGGTACAAAACGACACCAATTCCTCTGTTGGGAATGGGAGGCACCGCGTTATTTTTACCACCAGGCGGCACGCATGTCGTTCGGGCCGATAACGGTGTGAGGGGGTATATAGATTGCATTGCCAAGGTTCACTATCACGCTGAAACTCAGCAACTACATGAGCACCGCGACTTCATTACTTCATTATTTCACCATTCGGAAGCTACGCTCTTGCAGTGGTGCCGTTTCGCCTTTCATACCGATCAGGCCCAAAGAAGGCCCACGAGGGCCCAAAGAAGATCCGAAAACGCTACTGCCACGCTGAAACTCAGAACCTATCAGAGGTAGCAACACGGGACCTTCACCAATCGACGCGGCGTGGTCAGAACAGACTTGTCAACGATTCAATGAGAATCGACTACTTGTGATTTAATCATTCTTATTTCAAATGAATCACTCATGAATCGATTCACCTCATGCGCAAACCTGTCGTGAGTCACTGATTGAATCATTCATACAGAGAAAATAGGCTGATTGAATCATTCATTGCTCAATGAATCATTCTTTTTTGGTCGAACTGCATAAACTGTCCAAAAATATGCCAGCGGCCCAGCATTCATCTGTGCCCTGTGGACAAACCAGGCCTGTGGACAAACCAGGCACTTAATGGCCAATTATATGAGCTCTGTGTCCTGAGCTGTGGCCTGTAATTCATCCATGTGTGAAGAAAGCGAGGCTTTGTGTCCAACTCCAGTGGGCACAAAGCCACTTGTTCAATCAGCCCTAACTAGGTATCTTGGTACTGGTAGGGTTAGGGGTAAGTACCTAAGTACTTAGATGAGGCAACTAACTCATACTTCGATTCACAAACCACACAGTACACACACACCTTTTTCACACGAAAAATATCAAAAGTTACCCACCTTTTCCTAATTTCTAGGCTATACCATATCAAAAACTAAACCATAAACAAACATTTGCATGACCTCCGCATGTCCCAAATATCACTGTCGCATCTGCTCCGCTTTATTCCACATCATGCTTTATAACAAAATAAGACCTAATGCAAAATCAAAATGAATGTTCTATTCGCTTAAAAAAGCGAAGCGTAAAGTCATTAATGCTTTTGGAACTTGGAATTTGCAATTATAATACAAATTATAAATATCCTTTTATAATCAAAATAAACAACCTATTTCCCATTTTAGCAAATGTCCTGCAATTGGCGTCGTGCCCTCTTTGCCGTCGCGCCACTTTCGCCCACGGCCGCCCGCTGCTTTTATCTATAACTAACCTAACTATTTCATTATTCAATAACAACATTCAATGACGTCATTGAAATTTCTACAAGGGTTTTGAATGATTGCAAACTGCAAAGAGAGCTGTAACTATAACTATATTAAGGATAGTTATCCACATTGCGAGTCGTGAATGAATCATTCATGAGCCACTCATATTAGCCGTGAGTCACTGTGAATCGACTCACCATGACCAGTGTTAATGTTGAGTGATTGAATCATGATTGAATCATTCATTATGGTAATGTTGAGTGATTGAATCATGATTGAATCATTCATTACGGTAATGTTGAGTGATTGAATCATGATTGAATCATTCAGTATGGCCCGTGAATCACTGTGCATCGACTCATGACAAATATGAATCATTGACAAGTCTGGGTCAGAAACGGTGTCATATCACCTTTCATACCGATCAGGCCCAAAGAAGGCCCACAAGGGCCGAGATAAAATATATGCGCTATTGCCACGCTGAAACTCAGAACCTATCAGAGATAGCGGCCCAAAGAAGGGTCAACAACGCAAAAACGCTGGCATAAGCCGACGCGCAATCGGCCCGACCGACTTGAGTGACATCTTGCGGTAGGATATAAAGCCCAGGCTCCACTATGCGTGATCGTTTCGGAAAGTACGCACGGTTTTTGCAAGTTTGCGTCTTTTGCGTACCGTTTTTTTATACACCGTCCGGGATTTGCGTAGTATAGTGTTGAAATGGTAATGAGACTGATCCTTTTGATGAATACGCATCAGTGCTTGAGTACTCAGGCTTAAAAGTAGTCAGGGATTTCACGTGGGTCAATACTCAATAGTTTAGGCTCCAGAGGTTACGATGGCATTTTCTTTAACACAAAATCGTGAATAACTTTGTATCGGTTGAACATAAAGCAATAATTTTGACACCATCGTGTTTGTCTCATCAATGCACTTCGAAAAATATTAATAGTGTCCTGGTTAGGTCAACTTCAAAATTTGCCCTCAGGTCAATGCCATTTGGTGACCCAGGTATGTCATGTTGCATTTGGGGCGATGCATCTGGACGAGACAAACACATTGGTGCCATGCGCACGTCTCTATCTATATTATATCAAGAGTTATTGACAATACATATTCCCGGCGATGCGCCACCAACTGTCTCAGACTACGGAATCTTGCTAAAACCGGAAAAAAGTTAAAAACCCTGAACTTTTTTGCATACTTGCGTACTTGCGTACTTGCGTCTTTTGCAGAATTACGTACTTCCGTGCTGCGTCTTTTGCAAGTTTGCGTGATATTTCATGCGTACTTTACGTACTGTTCCAGTGTAGCTCAGTCAATGCATTTTCTATCAGCTGAACATTTTTAGACTACGCAAAAGACGCAAACTTGCAAAAACCGTGCGTACTTTGCGTACTATCACGCATAATGTAGCCTGGGCTTGAATGAAATAGTTCACCTTCAACATTAGTTTTAAATTGAGATAGCAGTTTTGTAGCCCGTGTTGGGAAACCCCTGTCTGCAAGTTTTCTTGACTGAAAAGACTCTCCAGCCGAATATATTTGAGTTTTTGGCGAAGGAATACGGTGCTGGCGAAAGAATGTTGTACTGGTTCTAGCCCGGGCAGAGGCTATACCATCAGCCAATCAGCTTGCAGCTGGTGCTAGCAAGCGAACGCCGGCCGCCGGTTGGCACATCTCCAATGCGAGTCTATCTTTACGCCAGACTGGTTATTGATTCAACTTTTTTTGGAATGATTCAATCATGATTCATTTTGGAATCTGAATGATTCAATCACCGTTCGATTCACGGATACAATTTTGAGAAATGATTCCTTCTGATTCAAAGAATAAAAACAAATATTTTAATCGATTCACGTTTGATTCAACATTTAAATATATGAGGTGAATTTGTGTCACATCAATAACAATGGAAACTCATATATATGATCATTAAAACATTGTTACAGCAATAGTATTTCAGTATAAATGAATGTAGCCACTGGGACTGCATGTATTTGCACAATTTACCAGTGCACTTGAATCGTTAAATATTTTGATTCAATCAGCCTTGATTTGATGCGGGTTTTGATTCAACCACGATTCATGAAGATCTGGTGCTGAAACAATTATGTTTTGATTCAAGGAATTTTGATTGAACGATTCCAATCGATTCAATCAGTGTTGAACCAATAACCAGTCTGCTTTACGCGACTACTTTCGAATCTGATTGGCTGAGCCATTTTTTTACATTCGCGTGACGTCAGGACTCTGACTCAGAGAGTATGCATATAGTTTTGATGCACAATACAAATTTAAGGCCTTCTGTCCTGAATCGGCGCGATATAAGGCCATTTTTGACAATATAAAAAGAAATTGTATTAACAAATATAATCAAATCGTGTTGGGTAAAAAATTTCCAAGGTGAACTATTTCCTTTAAGCTTTCGAGCGGTGCCTCCCGTCCCTCCCGTCCACTCGCCGGCCTAACCACGTTCACGGCTCCCATCACATATTTCTCACTTCACTCCGCCGAGCCAAGGTTGTTGTGCAATGTGAACGGGATTGTGCTAATCAGACGGCTCGTATTTTGTCGGCCATTTTCCTTCAACGTCCGCCGGCCCCGTGGTGTAACGGTTAGCACTCAGGACTCTGAATCCTGCGATCCGAGTTCAAATCTCGGCGGGACCTCGTGTTTTTTGAGGGCGAGGAAGACTCGTCCCCGATATAAAGACGAATTAACAGGTTCGTCTCATTACTCACCTTCTGAGAGATTAATCACCTTTTAATTTTGTTAGCAACAACTTATTTGGCTACCGTTATGGTATTAAAATGTTGTGATCTAAATTTAAGAATTAAATAAAATTATTCCCTAATTCAAAGTTAGAAGTTTGGGAAAATTAATGATCGGTATTTTCCCTCCACTATTGGAAAGCACAACATTTGGCGCTTTTGCATCAATCTGTTCAACGTTGTTGAATGGGCACTTGTAAACAAATCGCCGCCACTAAATAGGCAGTGGCGGCGCCAGCATCCCGTGACTGGTTAGGCAACGCTTCCTGGCAATACTTATCCAGTGTTCTGAAATTGAACAAATTAAATGTAGATGGGCATGCATTTACCAAAATAGTTACCTCCCAAAATACCTCCTAATTTTAAATAGTTACCTCCCATTCGCCTCCTTTTTGACATTCGATTCAGCGTTGTGCAGTATTTGGGTTGCATTATCTGCGTCACCTTTAGGTGATGTTATGACATTTTTTACCTTACGTTTGTTCAGATACCTCCATACCTACCTACATTTCACGTCAAAACATAGTTGATCAATTGATAGCTTTGTTCACCTGCTGGCTGCTGGGGCCCCTTCTGAGCCACTGCACTGGTGAGGAGAGGAGGTAAGAAAGAGGTAACTATTGGCATGTTTCTGGCATGTTTTATATACTCATTCAATAGCGATCAGATTTGCACAAAAAACGTGGCATAGTGTTGTATAGTCTGTAGTGTAGTATAGTGGAGAAGCTTTGGTATCATTTTATGAAAAATAACCATTCCTGTATTTTAGGTGATTTTTTTTCCTTGCATCATGTCAACAGGTCCATTTTGACCTGCTTCGTGCACCGTGACACTTATCATGCTGTTATACATTTTGCAGACATTAAATAATATATTTGAAGACTGGAATGGCTTGACAAACTATTTTTCAAACGACTTGAATTATTTACAAGTAATGTTTTCATTTACGTGGCTTATTTTGGTTTTTACAAGTTGGGAAATTTGTTCTGCAATCTATCGTTATTCTGAGGAGGTTTCCTCAGAATAACGATACCAAAAAGTTTTTTTCCGCATTTACTTCACCCCATATTGAGTGACCAATTTGTACCGGCATGTTTTTATTAGAAGACAATCTCCTTATTTATTTTAAAAAAACGGGTAATTACCAAAAACTTTAATGTTTTTCACAAGCCGAAACCACTTTAACCTCGGAAATGTCCAGTGAATATTCTTGAGAAAAAAATAATTTAGATTGATATGTTTTCTGAGGAGGTAACAATTTTTGCGGGGATTATTCAGCGCGAATAATTTAGCTGCCACAAGGATGCAGCCAACGTGGCGCTGTTGATACAAAATAAGCTCCGGCGTCTAACTTTGTTTTGTCTTTGAGGCAGCTTTATGCACATATGAGGCCAGGAGAGGGAATAAAGTCATTTTTTGCAGAGGCGCGCTCAGGAATGGAAGAAAGGGAGTCATATTATTGCAAGGAAACTAAGATGCATGGGCCTACAATGACACAACATATTGCAGCTTTCGGATAAAACACGCACCACAGGGTACTCCACGAACGATTATGAGATAATTAATAGGCGAGTCCAGGTAGGGTAAAAAGGGGGGGGGGGGTGAGCAATGTGAATTGAAGTTGTAAGTGAAATAGTCACTGTTGACTAGTTAGTATCATAATAGCGGATAATATACTTATCAAAAGGTCTTGCCCCTCCCCAGTTTGGATCCTGGATGCGCCTATGATGAAGTACAATATGCAAAAGGAACTATCTACGATCAGTAACTTATTTATAGTGCTGGGCAGCAACTTGCCTGCGGTTAATATTTATTCCTATTTTACCTCCTTTTTCACTAACCTGGTACCGCCTATGGCGAAAAATATGATGTATCACTGTTTTGTCTAATGTCACAATAGCATAATATTTCATTGATAAAAAAGGTTTTTTTCCGCATTTACTTCACCCCATATTGAGTGACCTGCCTATGATGCCTATGCCTATGATTTTTGAATTTTCAAAAGTTACCGCTATATATCAATCTCCAAATCAATCTATCGATTCCTATTGGTTGTGTTAAAATCGGTTGATAAACATGACAGCTGTGTTGGATAACATACACCACTAAAATTTGTAGTTTTTGCCCCCCTGTTGCCCCCTATAAAAAAATAGATTTTGTAAAAATGTAGATAGTGTTGAGGGGAACCAAACGACGTTTCATTTTTGCAAATCGGACGGGTAGATCTCCGGGGGGAATCCGCCTCCTGTTACACATAGGGGTAGCCGGAGGGACCTGTTACAAATAGGGTTAAATCAACAATATGCATGATGGACATGCATTTAACCTTTTCTGGGTTTGTGTGCTCGGACGAAGTACATGCATACATTACGAGCGAAGCGCTTCGCGCTCGCTCGTCCTTCCGCGGAGTGCACATAGACGTGTTTGCTTAGATCGGACAATAACGTGCACCTCCTGGTAGCTCAGTTGGTAGAGCGGTGGACTGTAGTGGTATTGCTCAGAAATCCATAGGTCGCTGGTTCAAATCCGGCCCGGGAGACTTTTTCCGAAATCCATAGGTCGCTGGTTCAAATCCGGCCCGGGAGACTTTTTCCAAGGAGCTTCCTGGTGGTGACCGCCTCTACGTGGTGGGAGGCATGGGCCCGCCCGCCAAGTCGCCAAGGTGACCGCCTTCGAGACCCGCCCGCCAAGTCGGATCCCCCGGCTTGGAAACAAAACGGCCCCCAACAGTGCCCTCTCCGAGAGGGCTCTGGCGGCGGCTACCCGTCATCGTGGCGTCGCTGTGCCGGTTACAGGACACATCGGCGAATGTCATTTTGCTGAATTTCATTTTGGCGAATGCATATTGTCGAAGGACACTTTGACGAAATGTCTTTTTGACGACATGTGAATATGCCGAAAGCAAAATGGTGAATGCCTTTTTGTCGAAATGCCTTTTTGCCGACATGTCATTTTGTCGAAATGTGTTTTTTTTGCCGACATGTCAAAAGGTCGAAATGTGATTTTGCCGACATGTGAAAAAGTCGAAATGTCTTTTTGCCGAATGTGATTTTGCCGACATGTGAAAAGATCGAAATGTCTTTTTGCCGAAATGTGATTTTGCCGACATGTAAAAAAGTCGAAATGTCTTTTTGCCGAAATGTGATTTTGTCGACATGTGAAAAAGCCGAAATGTCATTTTGCCGAATGTTACTTTGTCGACGTGTGAAAAGGTCGAAATGTTTTTTTTTTGCCGAAATGTCATTTTGTCGACATGTGCAAAAGTCGAAATACCTTTTTGCCGAATGTCATTTTATCGACATGTGAAATGTTCGAAATTTATTTTTTGCCGGATGCCGAATGCATTTGGTGCCATGCGCAGCAATTGTCGTCATGTGTCAATATTATTAGTGTAAATATTTGTTTGCGCCCCAATCATCATACCCATAGTAGTTCATTTCCGCGCGTGCGGCAGACTGCTCCAGTGCAGCCCTGCTGGGGGCGTGATTGTGTCCCTTGCTCTCCACAAAGACCTGCGAGCATCAGGCACGTAGCCAAGGGGGGGGGGGCGGGTGCGGGTGCGGGTACGCCCCCCCCCCTCTCTCCTCTCTGACCTGCCGAAATCTACCTAGCTCTATCTCTGCCTGAATATATCTGATGGGAGTGGTAGACATTATTGTCTACCACTTCCATCAGATGCCGACGCTTCCATCTTCCACGGACGAAGAGGCGCCTCTCGTCCAAATTTCATCGTAGCCACGGCGTTGCGGTGCTTGTGAAGTCCTTCCCCATAGCACATTTGACAATCACGCCCGCCTAATTTATTCTTGCACCAAGAAGAGTTGGCAGGGAGAGATGTTGGAGTTGATGTATGGGGCTGGCGCCACGACTCGTGCTAACTCGTCCTATTTACCCTTGACTGGGATGACCTGCGTCGGTGGCAGCGGCCTGAGTAAGATGAGGTCAATGCGCGGGGAGGACCGTGCCGAAAGTTTGTGACACGTAAATCCTTCGACTTTAAATTCCGCCTGTCAGCAAATATTGCGCGATCGGATATGGTCCATGCAACCAGCTCTGCTTAGCGAAGGGCGCCGACACCATAGTGTCGGCGCGAAACGCATTCAAACGTAAGGTTTGAACCAAATACAAATATGCGCTCAGCTTTAGCTGACAGCACGAGGATAAACCGTTCACCGTAAGTCCAGGAGCTTCCCCGTCTCGGCATACAACTTTTTTTTAGCGGGAAAGTCATTTAGGGCAGCCCCTGCCTCGTCCAAAGTGATAAACTCATTCTACCTCAATTGAAGGAATAGCATCACAGAAACTATTGTTCTTCTTGTCTCCCATGAGTGGCACTCAGTGGCGTGCGTAAAAATTAACAAAGGGTCGGGTTCAGGGCCATCACTCGGTCTGAGGGGCCCTAGGTCTGAGGGAGCCCTTTGTCAGCCTGAGGAGACCCTTTGTCAGCCTGTAGGCCTTATGTTCCGTCTGAGGGGCCGTTGGTTGGCGTGAGGGGCCCAAGGCCGGGTTGAGGGGATCCTCTGGCGCCCCGAAGGGGATATTGATCGGCCTGATGGACCCAGTCAACCTGAGCGGTCCTCGGTCGGCTTGAGGACCTCGATCGGCCTGAAGGAGAATTCGGTCGGATTGAGCGGGCCCCCTGTCGGCCTGAGGGGCCCTCGTGCGGCATGAGGGGCCCTTAGATGATTGCTAGGCCTGATAGGACCCTTGCCATGCCTGTGCGGATCCCAGGCTGGTCTGAAAGGGCGATTGTCGAGGTCTGAGAGAGCCTCGCACCTCCGGCGGTCACTGGCCGGAGGGGCGACGTCACTGGCCGGAAGGGTGCCGCCATTGGCTCTAGAGGGGCACCGTCATTGGCCGAAGGGGCACCGTAACTGCCGATGGGGCGTCGTCACTGGCCGCAAGAGTGCCATCACTGGCCAGATGGGCGCCGTCACTAGCCGAAGTGGCGCTGTCACTGGCTAGAGGGGCGCCGTCATTAGCCGGAGGGGCGCCGTCACTGGCCAGATGGGCGCCGTTATTAGACGGAGGGGCGCCGTCACTGAACAGCGTGGCGCTGTCATTGGCTGCGGGGTCGCAGTCACTGGCCGGAGGGTCGCCGTCATTTGCCGGTGTGGCGCCGTCACTGGCCGGAGGGGCGCCGTCATTGGCTGGAGGGGTGCAGTCACTGGCCGGAGGGGCGCAGTCACTTGCCGGTGGGGCGCCGTCACTGGCCGGAGAGCCCTGGTCAGAGGGG
>JAXIVJ010014306.1:0-34775 GCA_036785665.1 Chirona hameri | reverse complement strand
CGGACAGCCGGACAGAGACCGCATTGCTACCCTGGGTAAGCCGCCTCTGGATCTGTATAACATGGCTAGTACAACCCCACACTAGACTGGCGTGGTGGCCGCGATCGGCGCTTCTGACGTAGGAGCTTAAGCTCGATTTTAGAACGCATTGCTCACCCTTTTAGAGCTTGAATTCTCATAAACTGGGACTCCACCGTCCCCACTCGTACCTCGGCCAATGCCCTGACCTGTGTAGACGAGGGCAGAGCAGCGGCTGCGAAATCAGCGCAAGTCAACCGCATTGATTTAACGATGGTAGGACGCAGAAGACGCAACCTGTAATCATCTTTTCACCCAATTAACAACATACAAACTATTACGGTCTTCCGTCGCTAATATGATATTACATAATTTTGCATTAGATATACAAGAGAAGGTATTTTGAAAATGCCTACGCCCATTGAATTCTGATCCTTCCATTATGTTCATAATGTATTACATCTAGAGTTGCAGGGGTGTGTTCAGGCACATGAAAAAGGGGGTCACTGGCATGGTGATGACGATATGTCAGCGATTACGGCGCAATAGACGGTTATATTATAACGATATATGCACATATGAGGCCAGGAGAGGGAACAAAATCATTTTTGTGCAGAGGCGCGCTCAGGAATGGAAGAAACGGGGCCATATTATTGCAAGGAAACTAAGATGCATGGGCCTACAATGACATAACATACTGCAGTTTTAGGATGAAACACGCACCACAGAGTACTCTACGAACGATTATGAGATAATAGGCGAGTCAAGGTAGGGTAAAAAGGGGGTAAGCAATGTGAATTGAAGTTGTAAGTGAAATAGTCACTGTTGACTAGTTATTATCGTAAAACCGGATAATATACTTATCAAAAGGTATTGCGATTCCCCAGTTTGGATTCTGGAATCCAAATGCGCCTATAATAAAGTACAATATGCAAAAAGGAACTATCTACGATCAGTAACTTATTTATAGTGCTGAGTAGCAGCATGCCTGCAGTTAATATTTGTTTTCCTATTTGACCTCCCTTTTTCACTAACCTGGTACCGCCTATGGCACAAAATATGATGTATAACTGTTTTGTCTAATGTCACAATAACATACCATTTCATGTATTAAAAAAACCCATAAAACAGTTTTATTCCGCATTTACTTCACCCCCATATTGAGTGACCTGCACATATAGGGTTACAAATAGGGTTAAACCGCGAGTTACTGGGGTATATTTCATAACACGACTTGCTGGGGGGGGGGGGGGCTATTTTGTTGCCCCCCCCCTCGGATCTCCGGAAATACTAGCCCGATTGTAAAAGTGCAAACGATATTCGATGGCCCTGTGAAATGTATCGAGGAAAACATAATATTGTTGCCCTCGGGGTCACGTCACAGGTCAGGTCAAGTACAAAATGTTTGACCGTGTCAAAAGGTCTCGATGGATGGAATTGTCGCGCAAGATTGCGATATTAAACGCATAAGCTGTCTATAAATCGGTATGATTCGTGTGTCTGACCCTTCTAAGTACCTTTCTAAGCTGTTTATGACCTTGGGTCAGGTCAAGGTCATCCGAGGTCACGAGGTCAAACTGCAGATTACGGTCATTAGGCTTGTAACACATGTTTATGGGTTTGTTTATCGTCTAGAACGCATAAAATGACCTTAGAACATTGTTTGTTCCATATAAATAGAAGTAAAAAAAATGAAATGCGTTCTTTTATGCATAGTAATGCTGTGAGAGGTGGTCGATTTTTGTCATTTAAAGGTCATAACTCATTTTTGAAGATATCGACTTCAAATTTAGTACACATATTCACCGCACACGTATCGATCACATATATTTCGTCTTTTATCATTCTGATTTTTTCCTGAAATTTTTGTTTTAAAAAAAAATGTATTTGGATATCTCAAAATTTTGAATAAAAAAACCCTCAAAAATCCGAGATAGGAGCTTGATAGCCCGGTCTATTGTCAGTAATTTGATTTCAGACAATTTAGTTTTATCTCAAACATCGTACCTTTGACAGCGTTTTCCGCAAATCATTATTTTGCAACCAAACCGAAGAGCATGACGTCATTCTGACGTCATTCCCGGTTGACCTATCATAACCTCATATTTTTCCTTTTGCCAACATTGATGGGAGAGAAGGTATTGCACGTTTGGTGACAATAATGGTGTTGGTTTAAGAGTTAATACAAAATAACGGGAGGGGGGGCAAAAAATACCCCCAGTAACTCGCGGGTTAAAGGTGAATTGTTCCCTTTAACCCTCGCCCTGATAGGGGGGGGATACCACCCCCTCGGTTTGCCTGGAATAACTCGCGTAATTTCAACCGATTGCAATGAAATTTTCAGTACCCTACTATGAAGAAAAAAATCAACATACTTTGAAAATTGTGAATTTCTAACCCACATGACCCGTGACCTATGACTTGTTTATCAAGGTCATATCAGGCGCAACTGGCGTCCCGCAGTATCGATGCTTGTAACTTGTGCAGTTTCCGAGTGATGGTTGTTCAGGAGCATATGCACAGGTGTTTTGAGGTGACAGTTGTGGTTTTCACTGATATTGTGACCTCGATTGACCTTTTCAGAGGTCAACTGAGGTCATTGACCTCGGATGACCTCAGATTACTTTTTTGGGCTTCTGGCGGTTTCTAGGACATTTTGTGACGCTGATTTCAAATTTGGGATCCATTTTCCTCAACTATATGTTCCACTGGGGTCATGCACTTTCACAGGTCAACCGAGGTCACTGAACTCAGATGACCTGACATGACCGTTTTGGAATTTGGCAGTTTTTAGGACATTTTGTGGCGCTGATTACGAATTTGGCACCCATTAATCATTATGATATGCTCATTCACGATTCTTGGTCGATGCAATTCAATTTATACGCATTTACAATTGTGATGTCTTTTTGGTCATTGACATGACCTCAAAGGTCACCAAATGACCAAAGACCTTCAAATCGGATATCAACGATTTCCTCACGTCACAAGCAACACGCTCGTCTTTGAGTCGAAGCTCTACCTCAATTAGGGGCGACACGCTAAAAGGAGGGTCGTCCTCCCCCTCTCCCCGCCCACCCGAACATGTATTGATTTTGCCCTACCCGGGCGCGAGGGTCAAAGGAGTTGTTTTGTTTCAGCACCCTAATACGTCATCTTATTTTACTATAATTTAACGCCAAATAATATTTAGTCTTCATCATTAACTACATTTTTAACATTTGCATGCTAAAAACGCCTGAGCAACATCGGCTCGTTCCACGCTTATCCTTCCGCTGTTACCAACGAAACTCGGTGGGGAAGGAGGGGGGAGTAACCTTGGCATTCAGCCAGCAGGGGTGAATGGTTGACCGAGGAGCGCCCCAGGGCAGGGCGCGGGCGCCGGGAAGCGAAGTCCCACGTAACCCCCCCCCCCCCCGTCCCGTGCCCGGCGACCGTGACATTTCGTATCCCAGTGTGGCGCCTGCGGAAAAGCTTTTAGTGGTCACGCGTGCGTGAGTGGGTGCAATAGAGGTGGTTTCTATTTTGACATTTGACAAGACATTTATCGAACATACAACATATGCAGTGGTTTGGAGGGAACACGAGATTTACTACCTATAATGTTAATATGTGCCTAAAATGTAAGATTTTCCTTTGATTCAAAGACGAGCGTGTTCTTGTGATGAGAGAAAGCCGTTGATATCCGATCTTAAGGTCTTGGGTCATTAGGTGACCTCTGAGGTCATGCCAATGACCAAAAAGTCATCAAAATGGTAAATGCGTAAAAATTGAATTTTATCGAACAAGAATCGTGAATAAGCATATCATAATGCTTAATGGGTGCCAAATTCGTAATCAGCGTCACAAAATGTCCTAGAAACTGCACAAATTCCAAAAAGGTCATGTCAGGTCATTTTAGGTCAGTGACCTCGGTTGACCTGTGGGGGTGCATGACCCCAGTGGAACGTATACTTATGTAAAATGTATCCCAAATTAGAAATCAGCGTCACAAAATGTCCTAGAAATCGCCAGAAGCCCAAAAAGTCATCTGAGGTCGTCGGAGGTCACTGACCTCAGTAGACCTCTGAAAAGGTCAATCGAGGTCACAATCTCAGTGGAAACCACAACTGTCACCTGGAAACACCTGTGCATATGCTCCTGAACAACAAACACTCGGAAACTGCACAAGTTACAAGCATCGATACTATGGGATGCCAGTTGCGGCTGACATGTCCTTGTGAAACAGGTCATAGGTCACGGGTCAAGTGGGTTAGAAATTCACAACTTTCAGAGTATGTGGATTTTTTTTCTGCTTCACAAGTAGGGTACTGAAAGTTCCATTGCAATCGGCTGTAAATTACGAGAGTTATTCCAGAAAAACCGAACCGAAAGGGGGATGGCATCCACCTCCCCCCTTACCCGGGCGAGGGTTAAAGGGAAATAATGACCTTTTTATTTTGTTAGCAACAATTCTTAGGCTACCGTTATGTTTTTAAAATTATTTTATTTAAATTTAAGAATTAAATAAAATTATTCCCAAATTCAAAGTTGTAAGTTTGGAAAAAATACAAAACAAGTACCTTGTGTACTTCATGAAGGTCATTGACAAATTCGTCCTTCCCTACCATTGTTAACATCGAGTGCGGCATTTGTGGAGGCTCTGTGACATTTCTGATCAAACTGATCGCTGCTCGGACACCCGCTAGTAGCGCTTTCGTTCTCCATGGCAACCAGGCGTCAGCCAATAAAAAGCCAGAAAGGGAATACGTTCTGGCTTTTCATTGGCTCACGCCTGGTTGCCATGGAGAACGAAAGCGCTACTAGCGTGCGTTTGAGCAGCAATCTGATCCGTGAAGCAATCCGTGAAGCATCCGTGATGCATGACTGACTATCAGTATAAGTCATGAATAACAACAACATGCAAACTATACCAACTCGAATAAAATAAGAGCGGAATGAATTGAACCCCAGGCAAGCTAGTATTCGCAAAGCACTCGGCACTGCGCCACAATAGCAAAAGGTGAGTGAAATGCATATTGGATACAATATTATTACGTCACAAGTTTCTGAAGTGTCAACTACTATGAAATACAGTGATTAAATACCTTTAATAATGATTAACAAGAAAATTCAAACTTAAAAACAATAATTTGAATAAGTCTTTAATTAGCTTTCAACTCGAAATCAGATATATTTTGCAATGCTACACAAGAATGGCACCAGTGACGTCATTAACAAAACCTGCTACGGGACTTGGGTATACTAATCAGGAACAACTCGCCAAGCGCGCCGAGATGGTTAAGTGCGCCGAGAAGCATGACATGACTTTGTAAACAAATCGCCGACGCTAAATAGGTCGCCGTCGATGTGCATCGATGAGCTTCTGATTTAATTGCCAGTTTTGCGTTATTGTTCGTTAGTTTTTTTGGGAAAAATTATTATTTTTCATGATAAAATAAAGCATAGTGTTATATACAGCCACAGACAAACTATACACAACTCCTAATGTTGAAAACAAATGAATCGATTTTCAAAAATTGAGGGTCGCAACCACTAACTATGCCGCGTTGATGTGCATCGATGAGCTTCCGATTTTATTGCCACTTTTTCCAATCGCTGTTAGTTTTAGAAGATCGCCGGGCATATAATCACAACAAGCAGAACGCACAATATATTTTCCACTCCATTGCGTAAAAAAACAATACGGGAAAAGCTCGCAGTTTGATGAGGACCAAAAATACTTGACAAAAGGTCAGAAATAGTGCAAGTACCGGTCGTTAAAAGTGTGGAACGCTTATCAACTTTAGCTTGAAATATCTTTCGGTAGGAAAGTTTTCATGCAAAATGTGATGAATTTACAATATATTTTGATCTCGTCTGGCGATTTCAAGTGCTAATTCCATTTTAGTGGAAAAAGGTCATTATTTCCCTTTAACTCGCGCCTTGGTGGGTGTATCACTTTGACCCCCCTCCCCGGATGGTTTTTCAATCATAGCAAAAAACGGCTGGGCGGAGCGCCGTTAAATTTTGCATAGCTATTTGGGCATCAATTACCCACACATTGTTAAAGTGTGTTCTCCAGATCACGTCAGATCAGGCTACCAGGTCACTTGAAGCGACCTTACTTCCTAAAATGTTTGTGATCGTGCCAAAGCTACAGTTTTGGTCGTAAAGATTTGAAACTTGCAGTATATCATGAGGTTATGAGTACCTCCAACTCGTTTATCTCGTCTTTTATATCGGTGACCTAAGGTCAGGTCAATTTTCTGACCTCCTCATTATAAGTAAATGGGAAAATATACAAATGCTTACTATTCAACGAATCTGCATGGTATCAGACCAATTATTTCAGAATCATGTTATTTTATCTCATTATTGATGACTCAGGTGCAATTGCTGCTCAGTGACCTCTGCAAGGTCATATGAAGTTATCTGAGGTCATGATATTTTTTTTCTAAGCACTATTGATATAATAAAGATAGAGACTAGTGGATGACATCACTGTGTTTGGCTCGTCAAGCTGCGTCGCCCTATATACAACATGACATACCTGGATTACCGAATGACCTTGACCTGAGGTCAAATTGTGAATTTGACCAAACTAGGTCACAAGTAATATATGTTAAGATGCGCCTTGATGAGATAAACACGATGGTGGCAACAGTACTGCTCTATCTTTATTCAGTACAAGTTATTTGCGAAAACTGTTTTGCCAAAATCAGACTTTTTACCTTTCATGACCTCGGGAGCCTTAAATATTGACCTGAGGTAAAATTTGAAGACCCCTTGTCGAATGCATATTTCAATGTCTTGCTATCGTTTGTTCTGTTTGCTCCTAGCTATCATAGGTTTTTACATATTTGGGATTGTTTGAAGCCGATGTCCAAAAACTGGACAATTTGACCTTTAATGACCTCTGGTGACCTCAATAATCACCTGAGGGAAAAACACTGAAGTAAATTCAAATGTCCATGCCAAGATCTTTCGAACGCTTTTTTCCGAATCTTTGTAGTACCTTTAGTTTTCGAGTTATTTGGGGGGTCATTTTGCCCCCCCCCCCCCCACCATGACGAAGTTATATCAGAGGCCCGCCACAGCGCGGGTTAATGAGAAAAGTGTTTGGATATGTTAAGTAATCTCCAATTACGGTCGGTTTAAATTTCATTACCATGTAATTTACCCTATACATTTTTATGTTATACATTTTCCTTGCAAAACACATTTTTATTCCGGGTAACTACAAACATCCACAGTAAAATATGTCTTCCAATAGGCTTAAATTGAATAGGTCATCCAGCAAGAGTATTACAATGCATCTACGCCTCCTTCATTTGAACATTGAGCCGAAATCACCCCATCGGGTAGGAAAACTACCACACATCATATGTAGGCCAGTTATCGCTTGGGACTAGCAGCAGCTGAATGGCCTTGTCTCCGGGGGAGCAGAGGCAGCACCCACGTCACACACTGGGAACGGGGACACCTGCCTCGGACAAAATCGGGTCACATAAGAGACACCGAGCTCGTAGTGCCTCTTGTCTTCTTCGCACATCCAACCCATCAACATGCTGCCGCTGCTATCGCTGTTACTGCTGGGATTCTGGTAGGTTGACCAAAACTTTGGGCTGGTTGATCGGGATTTATTTCAGTTTTGTAAAGATGTGCGATAGTTTATTGAGAGAGATAGGCCAAATTAGTATTGTGGTAATTGTCCTGAGCAACTCAACGGTATTGTAAATTAGGTACTGTTTTGTAGTAACCTACCATAATGGGCTGATTCCATTCAATTCCTGCTTTGGTCCTATTCTGTTCTCGTTCTTTTCTGGTTTCGTTCCCGTTATGTTCCCATTCTTGGGATGCTGCTGCGATGCACAAATCACCAGCCACTGTGTACAATGTTGTTATTGTTATTGCTATCATGTTTGCTATTGCGTTTGCACTACATGTTATTTTAGGCTACACCGTTTCTTTTTCCATGCTCCCTTCATTTGGCCCCTTGCATCAGTCCTTCCGCATAATATTGCTTTTAATGTCAACATTTGCATGTATCCCCATTTAGCCTCGTCCACCAGCATTCTCTTCAGCTTGTCTTCTCTCGTCCTATTGGCAGGGCGTCAGCAGCTCCAGCCGTTGATGAGTCGGCGGACCTGTTCATGCTGGCGACGGAGTGGCCGCAGACCGCCTGTCTGATGCACCACGGCGGCTGTGCGATCGCCGACAACGTCACCACGTTCACCATCCACGGACTGTGGTGGGTGGGGACACTGGGGAGGGGGGGGGGGTCTAAGTGAGGCGTTAAATCCCGACGTCACTGCCGTCATCGTCTGAGCTGTGGAGAGGCTGTAGTTTGAGTCTGCACGTCATTTGGTGTCTTAATATAAGACGAACAATACTAATGGCCGACCGCCGAAAATTCGTATTATTCCAATGCGCCACACGTGTCCGTTGAACTTCTAAAATGTCGACTCTGCTCGATGTGTCCCTTCACGTACTTATTAGTTGCATACAAGTTGAAGCGTTCAATTATCAGCAATATAGTTGGAAGGCAAGACAAACTGTTTACATCTCAACCCATATTAAAAAGCTAATATGATCTACTCAACAGTCAACATTACAACAATGTCATTTTGATGCTCCATTTTAGGGTAAACTAGGTTTAAAATACGCATGTTGAAGTCCACGCAGGCGCACGTTTAAAATGACTCTATCGCTACCAGGCCGGATAACTACGAAGGCGACGATCCCGAGAACTGCGATGGCGAGAGTTTCGACCTGAACAAGCTGAACGACCTGCTGCCGCTGATGCACCAGCTGTGGCCCAACGTCTACGCCGACAACACCGCCTACAGCTTCTGGAAGGTGAAGCACCGTGGTGGAGAGCAGGGGGGTTTGGCGTCAGAGGGTGGAGGGTTCGAGCCTTGCACGCTCCCCACAGATGTTTCATGTGTCCGGGAGACGACATATTTGAAAGCGTTCCAGTGGCGCCTCTAACCTCCTCTAACCTCTTCCAAGTTGCTCCAACTTGCAACTGTCTGTGCAATAGGGTACGACAGTTACAAGTTGGAGCAACTTGGCGGAGGTTAGGGGCGCCAGGGGAACAGGCCCTATATTGACAAGTCTTTGCGACGGCATATCTTGAAATGTCAAAGCAATGATTATTCCATTTTGCCCTGAAATATTCAATTCGTGACGTCATCTCAGCACGAAAGCGGTCGGTCTAAATATTGCATAAGTTTCTGGTGGCTCGTCTGCTGACATTGGTTTTGTGACGTCATTTTCAGCACGAGTGGGACAAGCACGGCAAGTGCGCTGTATCGAGCGGCGTGTTCGCCGACCAGGAGAGCTACTTCTCTGAGGCGCTCACCAAGGTTACACGCTACAACGCGTTCCAGGTGAGCTTAGGACGATCTCTAGACTCGCGCTAAGTAAGCACCAGTGACGTCACATTAATGTTACAGCGAAGTGACCCCAAGATCGCTTAGCAGCTTGACCTGACATGCGGCCTTTCGTTTTGACTGTTTTGCTGGGGGCGGTATCGGCTCTTCTATCTTGATGTTGGTGGCATCCAAATGATCCTCTCGGCTCTCTCTTTCAAGGAACAGTCATTAATTTGCATTGATTTTGGCGGTTGGCACAGATAACTGCCTTAAAATGTGTTAAGTATACGAGGTTAGATACACCATCTTGTTCCTGCTCGTGTTTTTTCTTCTTCTGAGAGCGAGCATTAGTCGAGAGTTTATTTGAAATCTGCTTAAGTTTGTGTATGGGGTGAGCCTGACAATTGTGTTTTAGGCATATCTGCAGTTTTCATCTGATGCACATACCTCGTATCTATCGGACCCGGAATCAAGTGATTTGAAACGTAGCAAGTCCTGACTAGAATGGTATATATAGTATCTGTCAGATACTGACTGATGTGATGTGATACTAACTGATGCAATGTGATGTTTATCGTACCCTGAGTGATGTGACTTCTGTCAGATCCTGACTAACGTGATGTCATATCCACCCGATGCTGACTAACGTGATGTCATATCCACCAGATCCTGACTCACGTGATGTCATATCCACCCGATGCTGACTCACGTGATGTCATATCCACCCGATGCTGACTAACGTGATGTCATATCCACCCGATGCTGATTAACGTGATGTCATATCCACCAGATCCTGAATAACGTGATGTCATATCCACCCGATGCTGACTAACGTGATGTCATATCCACCAGATCCTGACTAACGTGATGTTATATCCATGAGATCCTGACTCACGTGATGTCATATCCACCAGATCCTGACTAACGTGATGTCATATCCACCCGATGCTGACTAACGTGATGTCATATCCACCAGATCCTGACTAACGTGATGTTATATCCACCAGATCCTGACTCACGTGATGTCATATCCACCAGATCCTGACTAACGTGATGTTATGTCCACCAGATCCTGACTAACGTGATGTCATGTCCACCCGATCCTGAATAACGTGATGTTATATCCATGAGATCCTGACTAACGTGATGTCATATCCACCAGATCCTGACTAACGTGATGTCATGTCCACCAGATCCTGAATAACGTGATGTCATGTCCACCAGATCCTGAATAACGTGATGTCATGTCCACCAGATCCTGAATAACGTGATGTCATGTCCACCAGATCCTGAATAACGTGATGTCATGTCCACCAGATCCTGAATAACGTGATGTCATGTCCACCAGATCCTGGCGGAGGCCGGTATCGGACCCAGTGAGGACCCGATTGATATGGATCTCATCACCAGCGTTCTGGATGAAACACTCTACTATCGCTTCAAGATCAACTGCGAGAAGATCTCCGACAGGTTGGAGGCGACAGTTGTTCACTGTGTTTACCAGTTTTCAGCTAAATTTACCACTGATAATCTGTACTTATTACCAGTGGTCGTCTGCGCTTAATTCACATGTCATACTTCATATTCCTAGTCAGAGACTGAGTGACTCAAAAGCACAGACCATGATTTCTGGTTCTATATCGGCGATTTGCTGTGCAATGCAAATTCATTCTTCCAACCCTTCAAGTAAAATTGCCCTCTTTATTTAACTTCCTTACAAAAGTTGAGTTTATGATTTAATGTTTTGTATACATTTTCGAGCACGGCTCATGATCACACACACAACACCTAGAAAACACGTTAGGTTTTGTTTTTGCTTTATGTTAGGTTCTGTTAAAAACACGATGTTTTTAGGTTTTGTTTATGTCATCATGAGCCGTGCTCGAAAATTTATACAAAACATTAAATCATAAACTCAACTTTTGTAAGGTCAAATAAAACGTTTTAAAATACGAATTATTCCAATGCCTTACACAGCGTTAAGAAGACTAAAAACAATTCCCTCTACTTTAAATTTTACTACTTTTGAGTTCACTATTCTTGACATCACTCTTCACTACTCCTGGCTTGATACTACTCGCAGTATCATTTTTCAATTCAGAAGCAAAATTATTGACGACGAAAACTATTTCCATTTATCTTCAACATTGTGAGTGCTACTGCTATCGCCCAGCGATGTGCGTATGCATTTCAATTATAACTTGACCGTCCACCCTTTCTGCAGGTTCCTCATCTACGAGATGGAGGTCTGTTTCGATAACGAGCTGAACCCCGTGGACTGCTACATCGACGACGACGGCAGCTCGTTCCGCGTGAGCGGGTGCAGCAAGAGCGAACCCGTCTACTACCTGCCGATCGTGCACGCTAACTGAGGAACTGCGAACCTGTCTACTTACTATCTGCCGATCGTGCACTCCAACTGAGGAACTACGAACCTGTCTACTACCTGCCGATCGTGCACGCTAACTGAGGAACTGCGAACCTGTCTACTTACTATCTGCCGATCGTAGACTCCAACTGAGGCACTGTGAACCTGTCTACTACCTGCCGATCGTGCACGCTAACTGAGGAACTGCGAACCTGTCTACTTACTATCTGCCGATCGTAGACTCCAACTGAGGAACTGCGAACCTGTCTACTACTTGCCTCTCGTGCTTGCCAAATGAGGCACTGCGCTTTTTATATTAATTTTGTGGACGAATCTTGGAAAGTGTTTCCATCAAAAACGTCACAAGGTTGGTTGCGCAATGGCCTGCGAAAGGCAATACATTTTACCAAATGACGGGTACGGTATTACAAAAGTCATAGTGGGGATGTGCACAAGGAGTTTGTTTCTATGATGATATTTTACCGCTGACGTTGCCAGACGGCTGCTGCAAGACGGCTGATTTCGACAGACGGCTGCTGCAAGACAGCTGATTTCGACAGACGGCTGCTGCAAGACGGCTGATTTCGACAGACGGCTGCTGCAAGGCGGCTGATTTCGACAGACGGCTGCTGCAAGACGGCTGATTTCGACAGACGGCTGCTGCAAGACGGCGGATTTCGACTTTCTCATAACACGCGCGCGGTGGGCCCCTGAGAACAGGGGTGAAACAAAAAACACCAGTGGGTCTCCGACCAAATTCTGTTACGACAAATTGTTCTCCGGACCTCGGTCTCCGGCAAAAGCGACTTTATATCAGCCACTAACTGTTTCTAGGCCACGTGTTATCAGCAACGAGCATCTATGACTTTCCCTGTTGTTTTCTAGCTTGCTGCTAATTAGTTATTTGCTTTTGCAATATTAGATAACAAGTTTTTGCAATAACGACTTACAGACTTTTCACTATCATCATCAAATGAAAACATACAACGAGCAAACCTATACAAATCACTATCTTTTGGAACATAAATAGAATGCGTCCATCAACACAACTCACCAGACACGTGCTAACGACCCATCGTCACTCTGTCTGCGGCCTTGATTCTACGCGAAACATCTAAACAGGCGGTTATGTCCAGGCATAGAAGACTTACCAACGTTTGTGCCAAGTGCCGCGCCAAGCTCCAGCCGGCAAAACCTGCCGCTGGAAAACCGCCGGACTTGGCCTGAGGCCCAAACATTTCCCATAAGAAATATACAGTGGTCTCCGGACGGTCGGGAGTAGAGCCCTTCATGGAATGGGAATCCCATGGAACCCATGGAACGGGATGGAAATGGGTGGGAATGGGACATTTTTGGAAATGTAACGGGTTGGAACGGGTTTGGGACAGACCATATGATTTTTTAACTCCACAACAAGTGAAATATGCTGAAACGGATGAGAATGGACAGTGTTCGTCACGGGCCCACAGACCCCCAGCCCAGCCCGACCCTGGCCCATGAACACCAAGCCCAGGCCCGGACCAGGCCAAATTGATAATATTGAGGTTCAGGCCCGGTCCGGCCCGTTCAGATTAAGCATATGCATATTTTCACACAAAAATTGCAATCACTATCCTAGAATATTTACTTGTATCCCATAAATGTGAAACAATGGACCAACTATGCTAGCCCCCCCCCCCCCACCCCAAAAAAAAAATCACAACCACAGCAACAGTGTGTTGCTGTGGAAGTGAACTGCTGGTTGAAATACTTTTCAGCTCTGACCTGAGCTTCAACATTCTCAGCCCAGGCCCGTCCAGAGCCCGGTGATTTCCTTAAAGTTGAGGCCCAGCCCAGGCCCGGACCATGGCCCATAGGGCCAGCCCAGCCCGTGACGAACTCTGGAATGGGAGCCCATCAATTATGAATTCGGATTGGAGCGGGTTTGGGGCTGGCTGAATGGGCTGGAACGGGATGGGGGCTGACAAAGTGTCACATGAAGAGCTCTAGTCGGGAGGTCTCCGGCAGCTGATTACGTTTTGACATCATCAAAGCTTCTTAAATGCGAAGACTTGATACTTGATTACTTCGATTACTTGATACAAGACTGATCACTTGATATGAAAGACTCTTTAACCCTATTTGTAACAGGGGGGGCGGATTCCGCCCCCCCCCCCTCATGTTTTTCGCAGATATCTCCAGAACGGCTGGGAGCAGGCCCATGAAATTTTGGGACTTTTCATAGAATTGAATACCGCATTTGGATTCAAAATTTTGAGTTCTTAACCTGAACAGAGGCGGTTCCAGGGTACAGTTTTGGGTGGGTTCGGAGGCGATATTTGGCGATAATACGGAAATGCGATCTTCACGGTTTCTTCGTAACTGCCTCAAGTATGAAGGAGTTAAATCGGTTCACGGTGATTGTAACAAGTGAAAATTAGTTGATGATAATGAAATATCATTAAAATTTCATGGCAGAGGCGGTTTCAGGGGCTTGAAAAGGGGGGTTTCCAGGAAGTATTCAATGCTTGGCGGGAAGCAAATAGAGCAATGTAAGGGGAATTTATAATTATCAAGATGTAAAAGATAGCTTCTGCTTCCATTATTTGCATAATTGATTACATATAGAGTTTCAGGGGCGTGTTCAGGCACATGAAAAGGGGGGTGACTGGCTTGGTGATGACGATATGCCAGCGATAACGGCGCAATAGACGGTTAGCTTATAATTATATATGCACATATGAGGCCAGAAAAGGGAATCAAGTCATTTTTTGCAGAGGCGCGCTCAGGAATGGAAGAAAGGGGGTCATATTATTGCAAGGAAACTAAGAGGCATGGGCGTACAATGACATAACATACTGTAGTTTTCGGATGAAACACGCACCACAGGCTACTCTACGAACGATTGTAAGATAATAGGCGAGTCCAGGTAGGGTAAAAGGGGGGTAAGCTATGTTAATTGAAGTTGTAAGTGAAATAGTCACTGTTGACTAGTTAGTATCATAATAGCGGATAATATACTTATCAAAGGGTATTGAGCCGCCCCAGTTTGGATCCTGGATACGCCTATGATGAAGTACAACATGCGAAAAGGAACTATCTACGATCAGTAACATATTTATAGTGCTGGGTAGCAACTTGTCTGCGGTTAATATTTTTTTTCCTATTTGACCTCCATTTTTCACTAACCTGGTACCGCCTATGGCAAAAAAATATGATTTATAACTGTTTTTCTTATGTCACAATAACATACCATTTCATTTATCAAAAAACAACATCTAAAAATGGTTTTATTCCGCATTTACTTCACCCACATATTGAGTGACCTGCACACGCCTATGATTTTTGCATTTTCAAAAGTCGTCGCCATACAGCAATCTACAATTCAATCTCTATCGATTCCTATTAGCTGTGTTAAAATCAGTTGATAAACATGACAGCTGTGTTGGATCACCTATACCACTAAAATTTGTGGTTTTTGCCCCTCTGTTTCCCCCTATCAAAAATATAGATTTTTTTGTTATTTAGAAATGTAAATCGTGTTGAGGGGAACCAAAAACCGTTTCATTTTTGAAAATCGGACGGGTAGATCTCGAGATCTCCGGGGGGCGGAATCCGCCGCCCCCCCCCCCCCCCCCCTGTTACAAATAGGGGTAGCCAGGAGCCTGTTACAAATAGGGGTAGCCAGGAGCCTGTTACACATAGGGTTAAGGAAGAATACATCGCATTGGTTTCTTTCTTCGTTCGGCTGGAGACTCCGCGCGGCGACGGGGTCTCCAGCCGAACGATAAAATTCTGCTCCGCTTCATCAGCGAAAAGCTGTTGACTGGGGGGGGGGGGGGACCGGGTTGTGTCAGCGCTAGAAGTCGTTAAGCGGGGGAGGGGGGTGTCGGGTCCTCAAAGCGAAAGCCATTGACCGGGTGGATTTTTTATCTTCCTAATTATCACTTCTTACAGACAATGCAGAGGAACACACGGGGCGGGGGACATCCTTGTATTGAATGCCCGCCATGTTCCTGTGGGGGAAATTTGCCCCCAATGCCCCCCCCCCCCCCTGGATCCGCCATTGGAAAAAAAAAACAGACAAACCCAATTTTACCTCTTCTGTCGCTTTCAAACATTTGTGTAGCTGAGTTCATGCTGAGTCTGATCTTGACTAGTTTGAAATGCTACAAATTGTGATCTACTCATAGCACCCATACAATGCACAAGGGCGGAATCAGCTGGCCGTTGGGGGGGGGATACCAGTTTGAGCAGACCTTACTTACGTACCCCCAATTTCCAATTTCTCCCGGATTTGGGCCACTTTATTTTGCAACCACACGATTTCTAATTATTTCTGTGTTTTTTTAGCTTTTCGACCTTTTTGGGATATCGAAATAGTGTACCTATGTTTTCGTTCCAGACTGCAAGGAAAAACACGAAAAATGTATGCTGAATCAAGACGGCCTTGCCCTTAAGAGCAAGGACGAATCCATCCGTTCGTTTTCGGGGCCAACTACTTTTTGCTACAAGGTTCGACGACCCTTGGAAAAAAACAAGAGTATCCTAGATTTGAAAAGTTTTTTGCTGTCAAGGAAAACAAATGTTATTGGAAAGAAGCTAACATAGAAGTTTAAAACAGAACTTGGAGCATCCAATAAATGGTAGTTCTCTTCAGAATTTCCAGCTCCGAATCTCGGATAGTAAACCAGGGGAGGGTCCGACCGGAAAAATGAATACGCATTTCGCTGCACAAATGTTTGTCGTTGTCATCTGTAGCACACCGATAAAAAACCTACAGGCGAGGACGTCAAACATGATCGAACCAGTCGCACATCCGCCATTCAAAACAATAATACAGATGACCCGATCATGGCGTCAAATTCCATATGCATTTCAAGAAACTTTAGCTACCCATCTATGCACCGCATACGGATAGGATGGAACTTCCGTTGCCAGGTTCTTGGAAAAATATGTCCCTACTCCCGGACCTCGAGGCCATTTGCACATCTCGGCGGGCGCATACATACGACACACGCAAACGAAGTAACCGATACCTACTACGATGAACGCTGCATTTCTCATATTACTGCCATACAGTCTTATGGCAGAAACCTGCGGCAGCCAGCCAGGCAGCGGCAGCCTGACATAATCTAGCAGGCGACTTCCCGATCGCGCAAAGAAGTCAACGACTTCGCTGACATATGGCATAATTGTGGGCTTCGCACATGATCAGCGCCTCCATCCGAAGCTCGGTCATTGTTGCTCGGAGAGAGAATAGAGCCTTCTCCACCTTACTGAACATCCTCTCCGCCTCCGCCGTTGTAACCGGAAGAACGGCAAGGACCTACAGGAAAAAGGATGGATTTGGACCGATTGGTTCTATTGTAGACTTGCTTAACCGAAATGGTGCTGGATAGAAATAATGCAATAAGGACACCGGTAAACGTGATAATGATTACATTATAAATTAACCCTCTCCCTGGTGGGGCATTTTTCATTTTGACCCACCCCCCATGAGGTTTTTCGAGAATAACGGAAAAACAGCCGCACGCAGCGTCGCCAAATTTGACCGAAATTGCCCAATTTCCCCCCCCCCCCAATTTGTCCATTACCGTTCTAAAAACGCAAATATAGCATGCATTTTACTTCACGTCTTGGAAGGGGGAGGGGGAAAAACATAGTTACCCCCCTTGGATGATCTTTGGGGGGAGGCCATGGCCCCGTTGCCTCCCTGGATCCGCCCTTGAAAATGCACCGGGATAGGTATGTGCCTACGCATGGTGCAAAATGGGTGTCAGATTTAAAATTGGTACCTGAAATTACTTGAGTTTGGATATGACCTGAGGCAAAGTAGCCATTCCAAACTATAGTAATTTAAAATTACCTTGACAATGCAAAACATTAACTTTACCTACACATTCACAAAGTGTGAATTTTATTTGGCTGCATGTTTACAGGGAAGAGAAAAACAATGATATCCAAGTCCCAGTCACAATTCCTCAAATACTGTCGAAATGTGTTCCACGCACGCTATTCAACGCTATAAGCTTTGGCGACAAAACACAACGTTTTTTAACTTACGTTGGTTGTAGGAATCGCTCTAGATCGAAAATAGCGCCAGACGCGCCACGCATATTTGGAAATGTCGAATACGAAGTCAATACCCATCATACTTAGGGAGCCATAAGACAGTCAACACTCAAGATATTGCTTTGACATTTGGTTCGGACATCGTCCATACATGGTTCTCCAATATATATATTCCGATTTTTTTCTCATATGAATTGGTAGTTGATGATTTTATGAGAACATAATGTTTGGAGAGAAAAAAATCCACAAAATAAACATTTCCAGACATATTCAAAAACCGGAATATATATTGGAGAACGAAGTATAGACAATATCGAAACCGAATTGCAAAGTAATGTATTTAGTTTTGGCTGACTTATGGCCAGGGTCGGATCCAAGGGGGGGGGGGGGGGGAAGGAGCAATGCCCCTCCCCCCAAAGTCCTGAAATTATTATTTTCCCCCCCCCCCGAAAAAAAAACGATCGGACGTAGAGTTGTAAAAATTGCCTTTGCAGCAGTCGAAATCCAGCTATCCACAGTGAAACATTTTACAATTTCGCGCCGCTTTGCGGCATGGCACAAAATAAGTAATTGATTATACAAATTTGAAAAACGGGAAATGAATAAAAAGTGTCTGGCAGAGTCTCTGCTTGGCGGTACCTAATTGCTAGCCCCAGGGCCCATGTCTCAGCTATCAAACAATTCAGCAAGATGCACCGTATATGTAAAACGTTATTCAAGAAAACACTCAGGGGGGCCTGTCAGCCCCCCCCCCCTCCCCGCCCCCGTAGGGTGAGGGTTAACCCTCACCCTACGGGGGCCTGACAGCCCCCCCCCCCCCCCTCCTCTGAGGTTTTTCTTGAATAACGTTCTACACCTACTTACTAAAAAAAAATCGGTTGCTAAAAATTTCGGTAGCTGAGTTTACAACAATTATACGTATGCTGTAAAAATGTAATTGAAATTGGTTAAGTAGTTTGGGAGATAATAGTGTTTTGATGACGTCATGTTGGTGGAAAAACGATAAATATTTGAAAAATGGTAGAAAACAGAGTTTTATAGGAAATTGCAAAAACAATTCACCACAGATACAAAATTACATTTTTTTTAAATACCAATCTCGGATTTCCAAAACTTTGGGGTTTTAATCCCTAAAATAAAAATAAAACTATTTTGTTTTGGAGAAGAAAAAAACAATTAAAATTTTTAAAGATATTATAAAAACTTGAATATATGTGAGAGAACTGAGTATGGACAATACCCATACCAAATTTTAAAGCAATATCTCCATTTTTGACTGAGTGAGCTCCCTAAGTGTAAGAAACTTGACGTCATTTTTTTATTAACTTTTTTTGACTTTTTGTGACAAGATACGAACAAATAATTACCTTTTCCGTATTTCTAAGCCAAAACTGGTCTAAGAACATGCCTTTTTATTTACATTTATCGATTTCTAATTTTGAGGTTTTCTGAAGAGCAAAACCGCTGTTCTGAACGTGGTAAATCCGAGGTCATTCCCTTGACCTGGAAGGCCACCCGTTGACCTGAAACCTAAAAATCGCATCCTGTTAGATTCCTCTCATGACAGGAAACATACTGGTTTGTACTGATTTGCTCTAAGTTATTTGGTTTAGAAGTTAACAGGGGGCTTGTCAGCCCCCCCCCGTAGGGCGAAGGTGAAAAAGCTCCCGTAGGGCGAGTGTTAAATGAACATGGCATATTTCTAGATCAGTTTTGTCTCAGAAATACAGTGCTGGCATTTATTTGTCTGTATCTGGTCTATAAAAGACAAAAACGCAATGTAAAAATATGACGTCATGAGTTATTCATACTTTATATGCCATAAGTCAGTCAAAAATGGTTAGATCATTTTAAAATGTGGTATGGTAGTTGCCCATAGGTGGTTGTCTGACATTTATTCCTTTTTTTAATATCTCGGAAAATTTGGTTTTGTGGGCATTCATTTTTTTTGTGGGTCACAAACCATAATTTCCAAACATCCGAGACAGCAATGTTGTAGCCCTTGTCATTTGCTATCTTTAGACGTTTTTGGATTGCATTTGGCTCAAAATATGGCATTTGTACGGTCTGTAAAGTTTAGCTGATTTCTATGTAAAACTCGTGTTTAGTGACGTCACTAAATTTGACATGATCTAGAAGGAACTAGACTGATATCG
Organism: Chirona hameri; assembly: GCA_036785665.1. Lineage (NCBI taxonomy): Eukaryota > Metazoa > Arthropoda > Thecostraca > Balanomorpha > Balanidae > Chirona > Chirona hameri. Next base: position 14,820 of record JAXIVJ010014306.1, on the reverse strand, counting down.
TGCGAATCCTCGGAATGGAAAGCATTTGAATATTTTCCCATTGACTTATAATGGAGAGGTCACGAAATTGACCCGACCTTAGATCACCGATATACAAATTCCGAGATATTTGAATTGTAGGTACCTATGTATGACCTTATGAAATCCTGCAAATTTTAAACTGATCGGCAAAACACTGCGGCTATGGTACGACCGCAAACTTTTTGGAGGTGGGATCACGTGACCTGGACTGGTGCCCTGACCTGAGATGACCCGTGGTCATGAATTTCACATAATGTGGCTAATACATTTCCGAACAGGTATCCAAAAAAAGGATGCGCTGCGCGCCGCCGGTTTTCGATATCTTCGTAAAATCATGACTTCGCTCCAGAAACTCCCAGATATCACAGGAACTATGATAGCTAGGAACAAACAAATAACAACTATGGAAATCTCTCGAAAAATTAAATCACTAAGGTGCCCTTAGATTTTAGCTGAGGTCAATCGTTTAGGCTCCAGAGCTCATCAAATGTCAAAATGTTATTTTTTACCAAACAGTTTATCACGAATAGCTTGGTTCCTAATGAAGACAAGGAAATAATTTTGACTCTATCGTGTTTCTCTCGTCCAGGCGCTTCGACTCTTATTAGTGATGATCAGGTCAGGTCAACTTAAAAATGTTACCTCAGGTCAAGGTCAAGTGGTGACCCAAGTAGGTTATTTTTCAAATGGGAAGATGTGCCGTGACGAGACAAACACATAAGTTTCGGTTTCACTTCTCTATCGTCATCATGTCGAGAGTTATTGCCATAAAACTGTTGGTGACCTCGTATGACCTCAGCTGACTTTGTAGGGGTCACTGACCAAAAATGGCACCTAGATCATCAAGCATGGCCTATAATAGCATAATCCAGAAGGAATTAGACTGCTATCTTTCGTATCTTTGGAATAGGAAACATTTGAATATTTCCCCATTGACTTATAATGAGGAGGTTACGAAATTGGCCCGACCTTAGGTCGCTGATATAAAAAGTCCAAGACAAACGAATTGTAGATGTATATGACTTTATGAAATCCTGTAAGCATAAAACCGATCATCCACAAACTATGACTGTGGTACGACCACAAGTTCTTTTGGAAGTGGGGTTACGTGACCTGGGTCTGGTGAGCTGACCTAAGATGACCTGATATATTTGTGTTTACATAATGTGGACCATTGATGCCCAAACAGCTGTGCCTAGAACAGGGGCGCTGCGCGCCGCTGTTTTTCCGCTATCCGCGAAAAACCTGAGGGGGTGTCTAATCACGCCCCCCCCCCCCCCTGGCACGGCGCGGGATAAAATATAGGGATGATGTGAGCATGCAGCCAGGTGTTAGGGTATGCATGTTAAGTAAAACAAATTACCCAAGCTGAGCTTTTTGCATTTTTGAATGTGGTTCTTTTGGTCGGTGCCACTCAAAGCACTTCCCCCGGTTCGAGTTGCTGGAGCTATTTTTACCTTCTCTTGTTATTTAGCGTTGTCTCGTAAATCAACAAGTATTTTTTCAAGATGATATCGGGGCAGGGGTGGTAAAATGCCCCGTCATGCTGGACGACGTCGGAGAACACAATTTGTCTTTTTCTTGCCAGGTTGGCTATGTTTTCATCACAAATGATCCATCAGAGGAGCCACATGCTACATTTTTGCATGCGTGTGCTTTTTACATCGAATCGTGGGATATTCGAGGGCAATTTTTATTGAATTGGTTCACACATGAAAATGCACAGTCTACCAAAAAGAATACGAGTCCCAGTCTACCCAAAAAGAATAGGCGTCCCACATAGCAACAGTGATATCTGTTTGGCAGCATATTAGACCACAAATATAGTTGCTTTTATAGACCATATAAACTATAATAAGTTGTCTGCAATTTACTATTTCAGTCGACAGGGGTTTGGGAGAACCGCGGAAGACCACTCATTGACTTTGAACGGGAGACTCTCCGCTGTCCAACCCGCGGATCCGCTGGTTTTATCAGGCAACTTCGCTGCATATGGTATACATTTTGGAACAAATTTAGATACCCAGAGTATATTTTAGATTGTTGACCAATGTCTATGGAGGCATGATGGCAGCATTTTAAAACCCCGATTTGGAGCGATCGTCGCTTTCGGCAGCGATGCATGTATTTCTTTTTAGCAATTCTGTGAAGCACCTCCTTCTTCAGAGTTCAAGGTAAGGTTAAGTTAAAATAATTAATAATATAGTTGCTCAAAAAGTGGACAAAATAAATCGCATAGCAAGTAGGGTAAACTTAATATGTCAACACATCAGACTTGGCACGTACTGGTGGTGTTGTGGTAATTTGGGACATCAAGACATCAAACTTCCATGTTATTGGTGGTGTGTTGGTGTCTGAAAGTTCGTGTCTGAAAGTCATCCCAGGCAAAGGGTTTCAATTTGAAGAGAGAAACAGGGTTAACAACTGTAACCCCGGACACGCCCTAACAACATACTTTTCATGTTATTGGTGATGTTGTGTGTCAGTATCGACTTCATCACTAATAGCATGCAAAGTATGGCATTAGGCTATGTCTGGTGGTGTTAATTGTGTCTACCCTACCTGTAAAAAGTATAATTAAGTTAAAACTGTTTGTATTTAATGTTGGGTTCAGTAATCCCCCCCCCCCCAATTGGTGCGGCGACTGCCCCATCAACTTTGATTTTGGCCCCACCATTTTTATGTTCTGCCTCACCAACTTTTTCAGATTTCAAGGTTTTACTAGTGTTAACCCTATTTGTAACAGGCTCCTGGCTACCCCTATTTGTAACAGGGGGGGCGGATTCCACCCCCCCCCCCCCAGAGATCTCGAGATCTACCCGTCCGATTCTTTTAAAATGAAACGGTGTTTGGTTTCCCTCAACACGATCTACATTAATAAATAATACAAAAATATAAATTTGGGATAGGGGGGCAACAGGGGGGCAAAAACTAAAAATTATAGTGGTATTTTTGATCCAACATAGCATTCATGATTATCGACCGATTTTAACACAACTAATAGGAATCGATAGAGATTGAATTGTAAATTGATATATGACGATAACGTTTGAAAATTCAAAAATCATAGGCGTGTGCAAGTCACTCAATATGGGGGTGAAGTAAATGCGTAATAAAACCATTTTGTTAATGTTGTTTTTTGATAAATGAAATGGTATGTGATTGAGACATTAGAAAAACAAGTTATAAATCATATTTTTTGCAATAGGCGGTACCAGGTTAGTGAAAAAGGCGGGTAAAATTGGGAAAAAGTATTAACCGCAGACAAGTTGCTACCCAGCACTATAAATATGTTACTGATCGTAGATCGTTCCTTTTTGCATGTTGTACTTCATCATAGGCGTATCCAGGATCCAAACTGGGGCGGCGTAAGACCTTTTGATAAGTATATTATCCGTTAATATAATACTAACTAGTCAACAGCGACTATTTCACTTACAACTTCAATTAACATTGCTTACTCCCCTTTTTACCCTACCTGGACTCGCCTATTATCTTATAATTGTTCGTAGAGTAGCTTGTGGTGCGTGTTTCATCCGAAAACTGCAGTATGTTATGTCATTGTACGCCCATGCCTCTTAGTTTCCTTGCAATAATATGACCCCCTTTCTTCCATTCCTGAGCGCGCCTCTGCAAAAAAATGACTTTATTCCCTTTTCTGGTCTCATATGTGCATATATTATTATAAGCTAAACGTATATTGCGCCGTTATCGCTGGCATATCGTCATCACCATGCCAGTCACCCCACTTTTCCTGTTCCTGAACACGCCCCTGAAACTCTATATGTAATAAATTATGCAAATAATGGAGGCAGAAGCTATCTTTTACATCTTGATAGCTATAAATGCCCCTTACATTGCTCTATTGGCTTCCCGCCAAGTATTGAATACTTCCTGTAACCCCCCCCCCCTCCTTTTCAAGCCCCTGAAACCGCCTCTGCCATGCAATTTTATGATATTTCATTAACATCAACTAATTTGCACTTGTTGCAATCACCGTAAGCCGATGTAACTCCTTCATACTTGATGCAGTTAGGAAGAAACCGTGAAGATCGCATTTCCGTATTATCGCCAAATGTCGCCTCCGAACCCACCCAAAACTGTGCCCTGCAACCGCCTCTGTTCAGGTTAAGAACTCAAAATTTTGACTCCAAATGCGGAATTCAATTCTATGAAAAGTCCCAAAATTTCATGGGCCTGCTCCCAGCCGTTCTGGAGATATCTGCGAAAAACATGAGGGGGCGGAATCCCCCCCCCCCCCCCCTGTTACAAATAGGGTTAAACTGCTCAATTTGTCACCTCAGCCATGCAAAGCAACCAACCAATACGATATTTTTCGCCACCAACTTTCTCTGAAAAGCTCAACCCATACTGTCTATGAGATGGTCTGGGGGGTCCAGGGGCGCGACAGCCCCTGGTAGGTTCTGCAGCGCAGCGAGCGAATGTGAGCGGCACGTTCTAAACATGGGTCCCTGCAACCTTAATTGCTGTAAATGTTAGGTCAAGTTGGATTATGTATCGTACGATTGGTTATTATTTATGGTTATGGTTATGATTACGAGCGAGCGCGAAGCACTCGCTCGTCCTTCCGTGGTATATGGGGAAAATCTGAATATGTGCGGCCCGGCCCGAACCGGCCCGACACGGCCAGTTGCGACGCTTTTGAGAAGCTAATATCTCTGCAACCGCACGTCCAATGGACAAGCGGGTTTCTTTTCTGAGTAGCCCCATCCAACCTAACCTGTTTGAGACCAGTGCCGACTCATGTGGGTGACTACCACTACTCGTGACGCGTGCCGCGTGATGGGTGTTAAAAAGTGTTTTCTCGTAAAAACTCCGCAACGGCTGGGCAGATTGTGTTCAAATTTGGTGTGTGATTAGGGACCCCTCCGCCGCCGCCTTCCCACAAGTCATGGGTGGGGTGCGTCTGCACGTGCGCACGTGCAAACCCCTATTCTAAATCTCAGGAACGGCTGAGCCGATTGTGATCAAATTTGGTGTGTGGCTAGGGACCTCTCCGCCGGCTCTTTTCCACAAGTCAGGGGTGGGGTGCTTCTGCACAATCACAAGTCAGGGGTGGGGTGCTTCTGCCTCTGCACGTGCGCACGTGCGCACCTTTTTTGTGTGTCTCAGAAACTACATGCCCCATCGAGTTGAAATTTACCATACATTCCGTTCGCGCTCGCTCGTTCATCGCCAACTGCGGCGCCTTACTAGTTGGTTATGTATGATTAAGTGCATTTACAGCAATTAAAAGATAACAACAAAACTGTATTGTGCATACGTTATACCACATTTGGAGTATTGTGTACAAGCCTGGTCTCCAACGTATGAGAAAGATCGCTGGATGTTAGAAAGAGTTAAAAAAGGGCAACAAAAATGGTAATTGTCTTGGTAGTTTACCTTATGAAGATAGATTAAAGCAATTGGATATGTTTTCACTTAGATATATAATGCTAAGAGGAGATCTAATTGAAGTCTTCAAATTTGTATATGGTCAGTATTCTGGATATTTAACCCTATTTGTAACAGGGGGGGATTCCGCCCCCCCCCCCCCTCATGTTTTTCGCAGATATCTCCAGAACGGCTCGGAGCAGACCCATTAAATTTTGGGACTTTTCATAGAATTGAACTCCGCATTTGGAGTCAAAATTTTGAGTTCTTAACTTGAACAGAGGCGGTTCCAGGGCACAGTTTTGGGTGGGTTCGGAGGCGACATTTGGCGAAAATACGGAAATGCGATCTTCACGGTTTCTTCCTATCTGCATCAAGTATGAAGGAGTTACATCGGCTTACCGTGATTGCAACAAGTGCAAGTTAGATGATGTTAATGAAATATCATACAAAATTGCATGGCAGAGGCGGTTTCAGGGGCTTGAAAAGGGGGGTTTCCAGGAAGTATTCAATGCTTGGCGGGAAGCCAATAGAGCAATGTAAGGGGCATTTATAGCTATCAAGATGTAAAAGATAGCTTCTGCTTCCATTATTTGCATAATGTATTACATATAGAGTTTCAGGGGCGTGTTCAGGAACATGAAAAGGGGGGTGACTGGTATGGTGATGACGATATGCCAGCGATAACGGCGCAATAAACGTTTAGCTTATAATAATATATGCACATATGAGACCAGAAAAGGGAATAAAGTCATTTTTTGCAGAGGCGCGCTCAGGAATGGAAGAAAGGGGGTCATATTATTGCAAGGAAACTAAGTGGCATGGGCGTACAATGACATAACATACTGTAGTTTTCGGATGAAACACGCACCACAGGCTACTCTACGAACGATTATAAGATAATAGGCAAGTTCAGGTAGGGTAAAAATGGGGGTAAGCAATGTTAATTGAAGTTGTAAGTGAAATAGTCACTGTTGACTATTAGTATCATAATAGCGGATAATATACTTATCAAAAGGTCTTGCGCCGCCCTAGTTTGGATCCTGGATACGCCTATGATGAAGTACAACATGCAAAAAGGAACTATCTATGATCAGTAACATATTTATAGTGCTGGGTAGCAACTTGTCTGCGGTTAATATTTTTCCCAATTTTACCCCCCTTTTTCACTAACCTGGTACCGCCTATGGCAAAAAAATATGATTTATAACTGTTTTTCTAATGTTTCAATCACATACCATTTCATTTATAAAAAAAAACATCAAAAAATGGTTTTATTACGCATTTACTTCACCCCCATATTGAGTGACCTGCACACGCCTATGATTTTTGAATTTTCAAACGTCAACGTCATATATCAATTTCCGATTTAATCTCTATCGATTTCTATTAGTTGTGTTAAAATCGGACGATAAACATGAAAGTTATGTTGGATCAAAAATACCACTAAAATTTGTAGTTTTTGCCTCCCTGTTGCCCCCCTATCCCAAATGTATATATTTGTATTATTTATAAATGTAGATCGTGTTGAGGGGAACCAAACACCATTTCATTTTTGAAAATCGGACGGGTAGATCTCGAGATCTCCGGGGGGGCGGAATCCGCCCCCCCCCCTGTTACAAATAGGGGTAGCCATGAGCCTGTTACAAATAGGGTTAAAGGGAATGTTTGAGTTCAATAGGGAAAATCGAGGTAGAGGTCATCAGCATACACTCATTATGAAACAAAGTAGGACTAGGCTATGACAGTAATTTTCCAGTAGAAGGGTTGTAGGACATTGTTATATGCTACCAGGGGATGTCGCTGATGCAGTGACACTTGCTTCCTTCAAAATTATATTAGATAAATACTTTACAGAGAAGGGATTAGTTCATAAATACTCGTGGGATTAGCCTTCTTTTATGCAGGTAGAGTAAGGTGATTTGAAGGGGTGAGACTGGTGGGGGGGGGGGGGTGCAACCTCGGATGGGCCCAAGAGGCTCTTCATTGCACTTTTCTTTTATGTCTCTTTATGTATCGTTTTTGGTGACGGCATAGCTTTGGTATTACTGGTACACTTTTCTGTCTGTCATAAATAAAAAAATATTCACATTAAATAGCAAATATTGCATAGACCTATCTATACTCTCTTCTTCTATAGGGGCCTCAAAAACTTTACAATGTCTTTAATCTTGCATCAGCTACAGAGTAGCTTATCAGAGTTTCTGCAATTTTATTTTTCATGTATGATCAATATTTCACAAGAGTATACATATAAATATTGCTTCAACGAGCGATATTGCATTAGTGTTGCTGGTGAACCATTTTCCAACTTTCGATTTAGTCGGAGAACCATAGTCTATTTTTACCACCCCTGTATCGGGTCATTCTCTTACATCATCCTTGCACATGTAGGTAAACAAAAGGATGGTACATCATAGCTTATCTCAGAATGATTTCAGAGTTACATCATGCTCGAGACTCGAGGGTCTATAGAATACAATATGCGGCATTTTATTTGTCCCGAAAAACAACGTCATCAATGACCCAGGTCATGTAAACTGAAATTCTTCTCACCAAATTTAAAAAAGCTACTGAACAAATGTTTAATTTTGAAGAAGAAAAATCACATTGGTTCAGTAAATGCGGAAATAAAAAGGGGACATATATATAGGTTGACAATAGATATTCGGATTTTGATGAATATGCTAGTGACTGGTGGGCTTGTGTTTCAAAGCCATCGCAAATTATTGACCAGCACAATGTACGTCTGCATCCAAGCCTCTCTGGTTCTCATGAAATATGCTTAAAGACATTGTTTAGTCTTTGCCTTAATTTTTAACCGCCATATAGGAATAGAGAGCGGGCGGAATGTGCACGCTATGACTTTCCAAGATTAGTAATCTTCCATTGTCACTTCCACTTGTATTTATTGTTGGTCTTTAACCCTCGCCCTACGGGAGCTTTTTTCACCTTCGCCCTACGGGGGGGGGGGCTGACAGGCCCCCTGTTAACTTCCAAACCAAGCAACTTAAAGCAATGCAGTAAGAACCAGCATGTTGCATGACATGAGAGGAATCTAACAGTATGCTATTGTTAGGTTTTAGGTCAACAGTTGACCTTCCAGGTCAAGTGAATGATCTCGGATTTACCACGTCCAGAACAGCGATTTTGCTCTTCAGAAAACCTCAAAATTAGACTTTGATAAATGTAAATAAAAAGGCATGTTCCTAGACCAGTTTTGGCGCAGAAATGCAGAAAAGGTAATTATTTGTTCGTATCTTGTCAAAAAAGTCAAACAAAGTTATTAAAAAATGACGTCATTTGGTATTTGGTTGGTACGAAATTTGGTATGGGTATTGTCCATACTCAGTTTTCTCACATATATTCCGTTTTTTTAATATCTTTGAAATTTTTGATTTTATGGGGATTTACAAAAAAATAGGGGTCAAAAACCCAAAATTGTGCAAATCCGAGATTGCGATTTTAAAGAGAATGCCATGTTGTATCTTTGGTGAATTGCGGTTACAATTTTCTTTTAAACTCTGTTTTCTACCATTTTGCAAATATTTAGCGTTTTTCCACCAACATGAAGTCATCAAGACATGATTATCTCCCAAACTACTTAACCAATTTCAATTACATTTTTACAGGATACGTATGATTGTTGTAAACTCAGCTTCCAGGGGGTGGGGGCTGTCAGGCGAGGAGTATTGACAATATGTCAACAATTATCTTCACCGTTTTATATCTGTTCTACATTATATACTGTTTAACTGGACTTTAACTGGACTTAGGTTCGATATTGTATTCCCACGACAACGACTGACTGACGCAATTAAAATAAATGCTGATCAACGCAGCAATTTGAAACTATTGGTAGGTAATCACTAGAGAAAGGTAATTCACTGCGCGGTTACGTCATGAATATCTGTAGCCAATAACAATTTGATTTATTTTTAATCGAGCAATGACGCAATAGTTACGACAATTCAGAGAGGACGGACAAACTGTAGGTGTTTCTCGTTTGGAGCTAGTAATGTCTTTCTTTGAGTCTTGATTCTTGGTTTAGAGGATGACAAGCGACATGTGTTCATCGAGCATATCAGAGTCTCATGCGGGTTAATTACTGTATATTTGATGTTTCTTTGCGAGTTAATAACATTTCATGTTACAAAATGAACGATATCAGCCAAAATATATACCAGGCTCCTGAACAATCTGTTTCATTGTTCTCTCTTTTCATCTCGGTGTTTTTTAACTCTTCTATCGCATCCTCCTCCTTGTTCCTTGCGGCACGCTTGACCTCGTGACCCCCACGTTCGCGATGCAAGCTCCATCCCCACGCGTGGCTACTCCCTCCCCCCCCCCCCCCCAGCACCTGTCAGAGCGGCCGCCGTCGGCCAGCCACTACCCTCCCCCCCCCCACCCCACCCAGCCGTGAAGGGGGGGGGGCGGGCGGGAGGAGAATCGATAGTCCGAGCATGGGTCCGCCTCTCCGCGTCGATGTCGACGAGGCACATCGGGTCTCGCCGCTGCCGACGAAGGACGCACGGAGCAGGAGCTCCGTCTGATTTCGTGGTTTCGTGGTCAGGTGAGGAGGGATTGTTGAAAACGTCGGGACAGAGGTGTGGAGTGAGACGGTGCAGGTGGAGGTACAACATGACGGCTGGACGGTGGGGGTGGAGGTACAACATGACGTCTGGACGGTGTGGGGTGGAGGTACTACATGACGGCTGGACGGTGGGGGTGGAGGTACTACATGACGGCTGGGCGGTGGGGGTGGAGGTACTACAGGACGGCTGGACGGTGGGGGTGGAGGTACTACAGGACGGCTGGACGGTGGGGGTGGGGGTACTACAGAACGGCTGGACGGTGGGGGTGGAGGTACTACAGGACAGCTGGACGGTGGGGGTGGAGGTACAACATGACGGCTGGACGGTGGGGGTGGGGTACGATTTGACGAAAACAGCTAAATTTTAACAGATCGCACAAAGGCCATATTTTGAGCAAAATACAATAACAAAATGTCAAAAGATCTAAAAGGGCAATGCTACAAAATGGCAATCTCAGATTTCTGAGAAACTCACATTTTAAACCCCAAATATTACATTATTTTTTCTTTCAAAAATGCACACAAAATGAATGTTTCCTAATATGAAAAAAACAACATTTATATTAGAGAACCACAGATGAGAAATTCCCAAACCAAATTTCAAAACAATATCACCAGTTCGGACTGACATATGGCTTCCATAGTATGAGTAACTCATGACGTATTTTTTAATTGGGTTTTTCGTTTTTGACCAGAGACCATTCTTATAAAAATGGTCTCTGGTCAAATGACCAGAGACCATTCTTATAAAAAAAAATCGAGCCATCGTTTTTTGTTTAAAGAATGGTCTCAGGACCCGGCGCGGGAGATGTTTAGCGTCGTAACAGCGCCTCGGAAATGCAGCAGCAAAGCCAAATAATATGCAGGTATTTTACACACTGCCCAAACATAACAAAATTCCAGTCCTGGGGTCATTCTTTAAACAAAAATTCGAGCCATGGCTCGATTTTTTTAAAATAAGAATGGCCTCAGCTACGCACGAGCAAACGTCACCACTGAATTTCTGAGGCACAACTGGTCCAGAAACATGCCTTTTGTACTTAGATTTATCAATTTTGACTTTTGACTCGTGACCTGACCTTGACCTGAGTTTGACATTAACTTTACTTAAATGAGGTCAGGTGGTCAAATAACCATCACCATCAAATTATACTTGTACAATAATCCATAAAACATGTGTCGGTTGACGTTCGTAGATCACTTGAGCATATTGACCTTTTGTGACCTGACCTTGACATTTACCTTTACCAACAATCTCATTTTAGCTCATGAGGGAGGTGTGTTATACCTTTGAAAGCACTTTGGTCAATCATGGTCGTAATCAAAGGCTATGTATGGAAAATATGGCCTATATACTAAAATACCTCGATTTGATTTTTGACCTGACCGTGGCCTGACATGTGACCTCAATTTGACATGTTCGAGTATGCTTTAGATGGCTTTCGTTGATAGCTTTGGAATTCCGCCTTGCACGTCTCGCTGCGTTCATTGGAGCGGAAGATAACCAGGCGGCGATATCCCCCCCCCCCCAGTTAACACGCGCAGTTGTGCGGGGGCGGCACTTTTGTGCCCCCCCCCCCCCCCCCCCCAACCCCTCCCCCATGTTTTTCGTAAATAGCACAAACACGAAGCAGAACAGGGCGGTGTTCGTTAGGCGGCAATAACGCCAACTCAATCGCGGACCGTTTGACTAAAAGAAAATCAAAATCGGTCGATCAGTTTTTGAGTTATATGGATTTTCAGTCCAAGATGGCGGCCAGAATCGCGGTCGGCAAATCGATATCTTCGGAACCAAAAGTCGGATCGGGATTATTAAAACGCCATTCGAGAGACAATGTCAATGTTCATCTCCGTAAACAACTTTGGACACATTGCAGGTGATATGTGACGTCACAGAGGTCAAATTCCAAAACTGTGACATTTTGTCAGATTTGACCTTCGTGACCTCGTTTGACCTTGAAGATATTGACAAAAGGTCAAGAAAATTTTAGAAAATGTAGATCATCATATCATCTACCTACCCTGCAGGTTTCATCATTATAGCTCTCTTACTTCCTGAGATCTTAGGGGGGCACTAATGTGCCTCCCCCTCCACTGCGTGTTACTGGCATACCCCTCTCCACTGCGCGTGTTAAAGGGATTTTGCCACCTCCGGAGGATTTCTAAAAAGTAACTTAAATGAATGGTGGGGATCAACAATCATGTATGCTCAAGATCAAACTTGCTCCTGCAGCACCTAAAGCAGTGTATCGACAAAGCATTTTTATTTATTTCGAACTCCGAAACGTTGGTCTCAGCTGTGCTCAGTACTAGATTCATGATGGCCGCTCTCGTCCAGTTTGGCTGTGGAATTGGCGCCCGCCCAACGCCGAAGCGTCCGAATTCGCCGGGACTTGACCTTGAAAAGTCTATCTGTGTTATAATCGCACACACTTATAGGTCACATAACTACTACGGTCCCAATGTCGAGCCATAGCAATTCTTGCTGTTTTATTATGAAAGAGGCTAAGGTTGTTGAAAATATAATTACTGCATACGCTTTTTAATTTCAAAGTGCACTGACGGAATGGTGATGTTGAGTTTGCAACATGCAAAAGAAAATAACAGTCCGCAAAGCAGTGATTCTAAATAGTAATGTGGCGACTCCAATTTTACGAATGCTTGGCAAGCATGAGTGGTGCAAATTTATTTGTTATCTAATGGGGGGGGGGGAGTTTCGGGAACCAAATTTTGCAGGTGAAATCGGACACACTTAATCGACCGATACACACCAAAAACTCCATATTGGCCTGCGAGGTGGCAATGTCCCTTTAATAGTCAATGGTGGGTTAAATTATAAGAATTTACGACTACATTAGGTAGACTAAGACGAGAAGAGCTCAATATCGAAATTTTGCTCAGCGTTATGGGTATCCCTCAAAACAAGATCAAAGTTGCACTGTTCCCCTCCCACTTTTCACGACGATCCCTAAACGCAATTACACCAAAATTGGTCTCGAACATTACCGCAAACGACGCCCCGAGCAAAAATCCCATATCTGTCACAACCATCGCTGACCTGTCAACACGTGAGCTCCACAATCATTCGATGGCGATCTAATAACCTCTCTACGGTAATTTCCGCACAAGCTCGGGCAAACACACCCGGATCTGTGCCACTGACACGGTGACTCGCGGGACTGTCGGGGAACACCCGCCTTTACTATCGGTGTAACGGTGTAACGACACAACCATCCCGCTGTTACGACGTAGTGCAAGCTCCCGAACGTGCAATTAGAGGATTTGTGTAATTAGTTAGTAGTGCACAAGGAGGTATCAACCCCGTGATGACCATGCGTGGGATCGTGTGGGGAAGCTGGACGGTGATCGGTAGCTACCTGAGCAGACACCAGAGAGTTATAGGAAAATCATCATCACATTTTCAGGAAAACAACATATGACACCGAATGGAAGACCCCTTAATCACAGCTAAGGCACGTGTAATGTAATACTTACCAACTACGGAGAGTGTTACTCGAGAAAGGAAAGAAACGCAGACTGTGTGTTGCCATGACAACGATACATACTAACACTTTGTCATGACAACGATACATACTAACGCTGATAAAATCAATGGAATGGGACCTGTGTGTTTCTGTGACTGGACGCTCTAGCAGTCTGAAACTAGAGGCCAGACAGTGCTTCAGCAGCTAATGTGAGTAAACCACTGCAGTTTCAGAGTCGTACTAATACATGTCGGTCAGGGTGGCACTGTAAAGAAGATTGTAAGGAAAGAAGAGGCGGTCGAGAAGCATAAACTTTTAGAAGCAAAAGTTGGACATCTTTTATTTTTATCGAAGTCGAAATAAATCGCAAGAATGTATGTAGCGTTGCACCCCACAGTGTATAAAAAAACTTGGACAAGCCAATGGAAGACAATAACGGTACCTACTTTTTCAGTTCCATGCTGGATTATTACATAAATTAAAAGTTGCAGTATGTCACGTGAGCCTTAAGTTGCAAAATTGACTACCTCGCCTTTCTCACAGTATGTATGTCTTGCTAAAACAAAAGACATCATTGAAAACTTACTAAAAGGCCTCTAAGGCATTTGCAAAAAGTAAAACATCGTACATTTTGTCTCTAATATATACTTAAACATTTGCGACTTCACAAAAATTGGAACCCCAATATATTAAATAAACTTTAACTTGATAGTCTCCAATCCAACTGGTGTCAGCGGTTGTGCAAAGCTAGATCGGAAAGCGGGAATGTCATTGCTGAGTCTTTGCGGAATGTAAAACTTTCAACCTAATGTCGTACAAAGAGGTTAGGCAGAACTAATGGTTTGAAACCGAACTTCTGCTGTATGGAATAACGCGGCCATGTCGCTGGTTTCATTCTAGTTTCATTCTATAAGTTGCATTCACTTATTTAAACTCCAGAAATAATTGCAGTGTATCCTGTGCTGGCAATGAAATGTCTCTCTAGTCACATAACCTGAGTGCTGACTGTAATGTCTCTGTTGCAAAACACGCAATGGAAACGGGCGGATAGGAGTTTGGGAAAAACCGCTATTTTTACACCACAAACATGTCTCTGTTGCAAAACACGCAATGGAAACGGACGGATAGGAGTTTGGGCAAAACCGCTATTTTTACACCACAAACATGTCTCTGTTGCAAAACACGCAATGGAACCGGGCGGATAGGAGTTTGGGCAAAACCGCTATTTGTACACCACAAACAGTTGCCTCTTCCTGCTTTGTCTGATCTTGGTGGCACCATGCCGTGGTCTTGCCTTGGCTTTAGATGCAAACCTGCTCACGCATA
>JAXIVJ010014305.1:27500-34776 GCA_036785665.1 Chirona hameri | reverse complement strand
TCATATCAGTATTACAAATGTTTGATAGAGCTGCAGAGATTACGGCGCTGCTCCGGACAATGCAGTCTGATCCTGGCTCTTAGTCCCATCAGAGCATTGTTCCTAGGTATTTTGCCAACAGTTGCGACGAGATTGCTCGTTCGGATATGAGAGTAGGTCCAGGAATAGTTGACCTCCAGCACTCCAAGGTCTTTTGCAACGGGATGCTTATCTGCTACAGTCCCCAGTATGAAAACATGAAGGGTTACGCCACTCAAGGCGATACTTCATTTTTTTTAATGCAATTAGGTCGAAATACGGGAGATGATACGCTGGCGATCATGTCTGTAGCCTCCCCTCCCTCCCTCCTCTCTCTCTCTCTCTCTCTCTCTCTCCTCTCTCTCCTCTCTCTCTCTCTCTCTGTCTCTCCTCTCTCACTCTCTCCTGCTCACTCTCACTCTTCACTCTCACATCTCTCACTCTCACTTCACTCCTCACTCTCACTCACCTCCCTCCCTCCCTCTCCCTCCTCCCTCCCTCCTCCCTCCCTCCCTCCCTCCTCTCCCTCTCTCCCTCTCTCTTCTCTCTCCTCTCTCTCTCTCTCTCTCTCCCTCTCTCTCCTCTCCTCCTCTTCTCTCTCTCTCTCATCTCTCTCTCTCTTCTCTCTCTCTCTTCTCTCTCTCTCTCTCTCTCTCTCTCTCTCTATCTCCTCTCTCTCTCTCTCTCCTCTCTCCCTTCTCTCCCTCTCTCCCTCTCTCCCTCTCTCCCTCTCTCTCCTCTCTCCCTTTCCTCTCTCCCTCTCTCCCTCTCTCCTCTCCTCTCCCTCTCTCCCTCCCTCCTCCTCCTCCCTCCCCTCCACCTCCTCCCTCCTCCCTCCCTCCCTCCCTCCTCCTCCCTCCTCCCCTCCTCCCTCCCTCCCTCCCTCCCTCCCTCCTCCCTCCCTCCCTCCCCCTGTCTTACCCAGTATCCGTGTGCCCCCAGACGATCAGGAAGCTCTCTCCCGTCTTACCCAGTCTCCGTGCTTGGTGCCCCAGACGATCAGGAAGCCCTCCGTCCTCTTTTCTTTCCCTCCCCCTCCTCTCTCCCCCTGTCTTACCCAGTCTCCGTGCTTGTGCCCCCAGACGATCAGGAAGCCCTCCGTCCTCTTTATTTCCCTCCCCCTCCTCTCTCTCCCCCTGTCTTACCCAGTCTCCGTGCTTGGTGCCCCAGACGATCAGGAAGCCCCTCCGTCCTCTTTCTTTCCCTCCCCTCCTCTCTCTCTCCCCCTGCCTTACCCAGTCTCCGTGCTTGGTGCCCCAGACGATCAGGAAGCCCTCCGTCCTCTTTCTTTCCCTCCCCCTCCTCTCTCCCCCTGCCTTACCCAGTCTCCGTGCTTGGTGCCCCAGACGATCAGGACGCCCAGGATATCGCCGGAGACCAGGTAGCTGGCGTCGGGAGAGATGGCCAGGCAGCGCACCGACGCGTCGTGGCCGTGACGAACCTGAAACCAGACAAGGCAGACCCAGTCGGACCCACCATGGCAGACTCAGTCGGACCCACCATGGCAGACTCAGTCGGACGCACCCACCGCAGACTCAGTCGGACGCCACCCACCGCAGATAGATACACCATTTCACACCATTTCACGCACCATTTCACGACGCTTTCATAATACAAATTATCACATTTCTCTAGGAGTCTGAGCCACAACAAGCACGACTTAAATCTATGATG
This sequence comes from Chirona hameri, assembly GCA_036785665.1. Taxonomy (NCBI): domain Eukaryota; kingdom Metazoa; phylum Arthropoda; class Thecostraca; order Balanomorpha; family Balanidae; genus Chirona; species Chirona hameri. The sequence continues at coordinate 33,084 of JAXIVJ010014305.1, read as the reverse complement.
TTTAGTTTACTTTCTACCACAGATTGCTGACCGTTCGAGGTGGCACGTACCGCCTTGCGCTTCATGTCTGCCGTGTCCCAGATTTTGATGGTGCCGTCCCCAGCTGCCGGTGGCGACCAGCGGACTGCTGGGGTGGAAGGCGGCGCAGCTGACCGGCCGCGAGCCGCTGTCCAGCAGGCGCACCTCCTGCAGCTCGCCGCCGCCGCTGGAGGCCGTGCTGATGCCGGACGAGGCGCGGAAACCGCCACAGCTGCCGGGCGCAGACGGTCGGCAAGATGGAGATGTGTCAGCTATGTATCCGTCATCGGTGTACATAGCGAGCATGGCAATGTACCAGATATACTCACTGCTACAGATAGTAGCGTGTGTAGTAGCGTGTGTAGTAGCGCGTGTTTGCTGCATACAAGCACGCAGCCAACACGCAAAGGCAGCGATGGATCGCATTCGAACGCATACACCAGCCATGGATGGTGAACACAAATTTCTGCCACAACTGTTATTCAAACGACATCTCCGCACAACAAACAGCTCCCGCCAGCCAGACGACCAGACAACAAACAGCTCCTGCCCCGCCCCGCCAGACGACCAGACAACAAACACCTCCTGCCCCGCCCGCCAGACGACCAGACAACAAACAGCTCCTGCCCGCCAGACGACCAGACAACAAACAGCTCCTGCCCGCCCCGCCAGACGACCAGACAACAAACCGGTCCTGCCCCGCCCGCCAGACGACCAGACAACAAACAGCTCCTGCCCCGCCCCGCCAGACGACCAGACAACAAACAGCTCCTGCCCCGCCCGCCAGACGACCACACAACAAACCGGTCCCGCCCCGCCCCGCCAGACGACCAGACAACAAACCGGTCCCGCCCCGCCCGCCAGACGACCAGACAACAAACAGCTCCTGCCCCGCCCCGCCAGACGACCAGACAACAAACCGGTCCCGCCCCGCCCCGCCAGACGACCAGACAACAAACAGCTCCTGCCCCGCCCCGCCAGACGACCAGACAACAAACCGGTCCCGCCCCGCCCGCCAGACGACCAGACAACAAACCGGTCCCGCCCCGCCCGCCAGACGACCAGACAACAAACAGCTCCTGCCCCGCCCCGCCAGACGACCAGACAACAAACATCTCCTGCCCCGCCAGACGACCAGACAACAAACAGCTCCCGCCCCGCCCCGCCAGACGACCAGACAACAAACATATCCTGCCCCGCCAGACGACCAGACAACAAACAGCTCCCGCCCCGCCCCGCCAGACGACCAGACAACAAACAGCTCCTGCCCCGCCCCGCCAGACGACCAGACAACAAACCGGTCCCGCCCCGCCCCGCCAGACGATCAGACAACAAACAGCTCCTGCCCCGCCCCGCCAGACGACCAGACAACAAACATCTCCTGCCCCGCCAGACGACCAGCCAACAAACAGCTCCCGCCCCGCCCCGCCAGACGACCAGACAACACACAGCTCCTGCCCCGCCCCGCCAGACGACCAGACAACAAACAGCTCCTGCCCCGCCCCGCCAGACGACCAGACAACAAACATCTCCTGCCCCGCCCCGCCAGACGGCCAGACGACCAGACAACAAACAGCTCCCGCCCCGCCCCGCCAGACGACCAGACAACAAACCGGTCCCGCCCCGCCCCGGCAGACGACCAGACAACAAACCGGTCCCGCCCCGCCCCGCCAGACGACCAGACAACAAACCGGTCCTGCCCCGCCCCGCCAGACGACCAGACAACACACCGGTCCCGCCTCGCCCCGCCAGACGACCAGACGACCAGACAACAAACCGCTCCCGCCCCGCCAGACGACCAGACAACAAACCGGTCCCGCCCTGCCCCGCCCCGCCAGACGACCAGACAACAAACCGCTCCCGCCCCGCCCCGCCAGACGACCAGACAACAAACAGCTCCTGCCCCGCCCCGCCAGACGACCAGACAACAAACCGGTCCTGCCCCGCCCCGCCAGACGACCAGACAACAAACCGGTCCCGCCCCGCCCCGCCAGACGACCAGACAACAAACCGCTCCCGCCCCGCCAGACGACCAGACAACAAACCGGTCCCGCCCTGCCCCGCCCCGCCAGACGACCAGACAACAAACCGCTCCCGCCCCGCCCCGCCAGACGACCAGACAACAAACAGCTCTTGCCCGCCCCGCAAGACGACCAGACAACAAACAGCTCCTGCCCCGCCAGACGACCAGACAACAAACAGCTCCTGCCCCGCCAGACGACCAGACAACAAACAGCTCCCGCCCCGCCCCGCCAGACGACCAGACAACAAACAGCTCCTGGCCCGCCCCGCCAGACGACCAGACAACAAACCGGTCCCGCCCAGCCCCGCCAGACGACCAGACAACAAACCGGTCCCGCCCCGCCAGACGACCAGACAACAAACCGGTCCTGCCCCGCCGCGCCAGACGACCAAACAACAAACGGTCCTGCCCCGCCCCGCCAGACGACCAGACAAAAAACCGCTCCCGCCACGCCCCGCCAGACGACCAGACAACAAACCGCTCCCGGCCCGCCCCGCCAGACGACCAGACAACAAACAGCTCCTGCCCCGCCAGACGACCAGACAACAAACAGCTCCCGCCACGCCCCGCCAGACGCCCAGACAACAAACAGCTCCTGCCCCGCCCCGCCAGACGACCAGACAACAAACCGGTCCCGCCCCGCCCCGCCAGACGACCAGACAACACACCGCTCCTGCCCCGTCCCGCCAGACGACCAGACAACAAACCGGTCCCGCCCCGCCAGACGATCAGACAACAAACAGCTCCTGCCCCGCCCCGCCAGACGACCAGACAACAAACCGGTCCCGCCCCGCCCCGCCAGACGGCCAGACGACCAGACAACAAACATCTCCTGCCCCGCCACGCCAGACGACCAGACAACAAACCGGTCCCGCCCCGCCCCGCCAGACGACCAGACAACAAACAGCTCCTGCCCCGTCCCGCCAGACGACCAGACAACAAACCGGTCCCGCCCAGCCCCGCCAGACGACCAGACAACACACAGCTCCTGCCCCTCCCCGCCAGACGACCAGACAACAAACCGGTCCCGCCCCGCCAGACGACCAGACGACCAGCCAACAAACCGGTCCCGCCCCGCCCCGCCAGAAGACCAGACGACCAGACAACAAACAGCTCCTGCCCCGCCAGACAACACACAGCTCCTGCCCCGCCCCGCCAGACGACCAGACAACAAACCGGTCCCGCCCCGCCCCGCCAGACGGCCAGACGACCAGACAACAAACACCTCCTGCCCCGCCCCGCCAGATGACCAGCAACAAACAGCTCCTGCCCCGCCCCGCCAGACGACCAGACAACAAACAGCTCCCGCCCCGCCCCGTCAGATGACCAGACAACAAACAGCTCCCGCCCCGCCCCGTCAGATGACCAGACAACAAACAGCTCCCGCCCCGCCCCGTCAGACGACCAGACAACAAACAGCTCCTGCCCCGCCCCGCCAGACGACCGGACATGGAACCCTACATCGCCGAGTCAGACGCGACACTCCAGAGACGAACAATCCCCTCCTCCTTCCCCCCCCCCCCCCTCCTCCTCGCCCTGCGAGTCTCAGACATCGAGCCCCGCGCTACCCTGAACCCCACACCACCCCAGAGACGCTCAGCCCCCCCCCCCCCCCACCCTATCCCTCGTGTCACCTTGATGTCACAGCTCCAGCCGACCGACACGAACTCTGTGCCGTCCGGCTGTACGGCCAGCGATGCCACCCGACGCCGGTGGGCCCTGTTGACGGCCAGTCGGCGGCCCGAGCTGACCTCCCAGACGCTCAGCTGTCCGTCCGCCGCGCCGCTGACCAGCTGGACGCCGCCAGAGAGCAGCGCCAGGGCTGGGGAGGGGCAGGGAGGGTCAGAGCAGCGCCAGAGAGCAGCGCCAAGGCTGGGGAGGGGCAGGGAGGGTCAGTACAGCGCCAGACAGCAGCGCCAGGGCTGGGGAGGGCAGGGAGGGTCAGTACAGCGCCAGGGCTGGGGAGGGGCAGGGAGGGTCAGTACAGCGCCAGGTCTGGGGAGGGGCAGGGAGGGTCAGTACAACGCCAGGCTCGGGGGAGGAAAGACTAGGGGAGGGCTAATACGGTGTCAAAGCGGGTCAGCGGCAGTAGTCACTACAGCACGAACACTGCGGTAAAGGCTGCAGTCAGGTCAGACGGGCTGTACAATTACAGAGAAGCAGCGTCAAGTCGATCTCACATGTAACTGACTCCCCGAGACCACTGGCCAGTGCTTCTCCGAGATTGACTCTACGTAGCCGGCGCTCAAACGTGTCGGACTCTGGGTCTGGTGCTGACACTCGACGGTCTCTTCACGACTGTGGTCCGTCTATTCACGACTGAGGTCCGTCTCTTCACGACTGAGGTCCGTCTCTTCACGACTGAGGTCCGTCTCTTCACGACTGAGGTCCGTCTCTTCACGACTGAGGTCCGTCTCTTCACGACTGAGGTCCGTCTCTTCACGACTGAGGTCCGTCTCCTCACGACTGAGGTCCGTCTCTTCACGACTGAGGTCCGTCTCTTCACGACTGAGGTCAGTCTCTTCACGACTAAGGTCCGTCTCTTCACGACTGAGGTCCGTCTCTTCACGACTGAGGTCCGTCTCTTCACGACTGAGGTCCGTCTCTTCACGACTGAGGTCCGTCTCTTCACGACTGAGGTCAGTCTCTTCACGACTGAGGTCCGTCTCTTCACGACTGAGGTCCGTCTCTTCACGACTGAGGTCCGTCTCTTCACGACTGAGGTCAGTCTCTTCACGACTGAGGTCCGTCTCTTCACGACTGAGGTCCGTCTCTTCACGACTGAGGTCCGTCTCTTCACGACTGAGGTCCGTCTCTTCACGACTGAGGTCCGTCTCTTCACGACTGAGGTCCGTCTCTTCACGACTGAGGTCCGTCTCTTCACGACTGAGGTCCGTCTCTTCACGACTGAGGTCCGTCTCTTCACGACTGAGGTCCGTCTCTTCACGACTGAGGTCCGTCTCTTCACGACTGAGGTCCGTCTCTTCACGACTGAGGTCAGAGTCTTGCACGTGATTGGCTCTGTGTCCGGTGACCACAGATCATGATTAGCCCGATTAGTCAGTACCCACACGTGATTGGCTCGCTGCATCCGATACTGGCACGTGATTGGCTCTCCGTGTCCGGTACTCACACGTGATTGGCTCTCCATGTCCGGTACTCACACGTGATTGGCTCTCCATGTTCGGTACTCACACGTGATTGGCTCTCCATGTCCGGTACTCACACGTGATTGGCTCTCCATGTCCGGTACTCACACGTGATTGGCTCTCCATGTTCGGTACTCACACGTGATTGGCTCTCCATGTCCGGTACTCACACGTGATTGGCTCTCCGTGTCCGGTACTCACACGTGATTGGCTCTCCATGTTCGGTACTCACACGTGATTGGCTCTCCATGTCCGGTACTCACACGTGATTGGCTCTCCATGTCCGGTACCCACACGTGATCGGCTCTCCGTGTCCGGTACTCACACGTGATTGGCTCTCCGTGTCCGGTACTCACACGTGATTGGCTCTCCGTGTCCGGTACTCACACGTGAT
>JAXIVJ010014305.1:0-20000 GCA_036785665.1 Chirona hameri | reverse complement strand
CACACACAGCCTAACAGCGCGCCGGGCTGGGCGAGTCGCAGCAGGGGACGGAGGCGACACGTCGGTCGCACGGACACCACACAGCAGCCGGGCTGCCGGCACAGCTCGGCAGCCGGCAGCGGAGGCAGTGAGCAACACAAGGAGCACAACACATCAGACTCACACCGCATTTTCAGGGGGAAACTGTCCGCCACGGTCGTTTGCACGAGCTAATTGTGAGAAAATGTATTTCAGAATATTGAAAATAAGTGCAGAGTACGGCAACGGGATCAAACGGGCCAGAATACTTTCTGTAGAATATATTGTATTATGTTTGCTGCTCCACACAATGGTTGCTCACCAACAGAAGAGGTGCAGGTTGTTCACCACTCACCGGGAGAAGAGGTGCAGGTTGTACGACACGAACTCCACCACCTCCTTGACGTGCGGGTGCTCCAGGTAGAGGCGGCGGGCCGCCGAATCGGGCAGCTGCGCCGCGCGGACGTCGTCCAGCAGCTCGGCCGCCAGACCGCTCTGCGTCTTCAGCATCAGGAACCTGCCGAGCACACACAGTAACGCCATCTGTTGAGTGACACTGGCACCCACACAACCAGCAACGCCATCTGATGAGTGAAATCGGCACCCACATACACAGTAGCGCCATCTGTTAAGTGACACTGGCACTGAAAGTTCGTGTTTGACACACAGGAAGGAACGCACCATTCCAGGCATTTTTCACACAAGACATGTAGGCGCCATACAAAATAACTGCAATATAACATTGTAATTTCTGTTCTTTGAAAGATATGGTTCGTACACAGCTGGTGTCGGTGGAATGACTTAACCGGATGGGGATACGTAGGGACAAAGGGTAGGCATCAGGTCTGGAGACTTTATGGCTCCGTAGTTTTCGCGGCGCTTACGTCGTTCTCGTTACATAATTCTGGATTCGTAAGGTCTCATATCCACTTTCGTCTTCACTTTGATTCCACCACCTTCAGTTACACTTCATTGACCGCTTTCTCCACAGCGACGGGGAAATACAAACACGTTTTTTTCTTCTTACGACTCCCGACTCTGATCTAATTATGACTAATTAGCGGACCGGTTAGCTCAGCGATAACTCGCTCGCTTGCCGTGCCGGAGATTCCGGGTTCGTATCCCGGGGCGACCGTTTCGGGGATGGGCTCCCGATTGATCCCCAGCCTACAGCGGCGCGAGTGTGACACCCCGATACTCCCTGTAATTAGGTATAAATTACCTGTTGTGGAGTGGCATGAATAATACAACAAAACTATTAATACCACAGTCACCAACTCTCGCCCATCCCAGAAATTCGTCCGGTTTATCGGCCTCCGCTCGCCCCAGACCACCGCATCGAGCATAAAAACTGAGCTGGTCAGCAACGGGGCACTCTCCATCCGGCCGCCATTACCGCTCCTCAATCCCCCGTCCGGCCTACGTCAACCCGGCTCTCATGGCCGCCGGGTACCGGGTATGTAGCAATCAACTAAACCAACCGCCCTCGGCACCGCCTCGGTGCGCTGGCATAGCTTTAGGCCTTTCCCGCATCTATCCCGCATCGAGTCAGTCATGCGCACATGCAGCATTTGCCGAAAGCCAGGTAAACGAGATACGAGGTGCGGCTCTTCAGGATCAAGTCCGAGACCATTCTTCGCATATTTGTAGAAGCAAATTTGCAATACAATATTTTGACTTATCACTGATCAACACAGTACAACACAGTACCTTAAAGGGAGTGTGCCTACTCACATCGCTTAGTTGGGGTTATTGACACTGGTCTATAGAACACAATTTTCTGAATTGAACCATTACTTCATTTCTCCAGATTCACCCTAGTTGCTGAGATATTCAAAGACTCCAGGAATTTGCTTGGGAGAAAAAAGTTATCGGGTAGACTCCAGATGGCTTCCCACTACTAAAAGAACTGCAACTATCGATTACACTGCTAGCATATCGTTATCGCCGGCCAATATAAATTCGAACAAACAGCTCGTGCGCGCTGATAGCAGCTGCCGAACAACAGAGCCTGGGCGGCCATCATGCTTGCATGCATCATGCTTGTCTTAGGTGCGTCGTTCACGTAACAAATTGTTACCTCTGATTACCTTCACCGTAGTGGGAATCGTTTTTCGATATCAAAACGAAAAATAATCGAAAACAATATAAGTGAAAATTCAACTAAAGGGGCTCCAGATGTGAATTTCATCGTATCCAACCATCACAACAATAGCTACTTATTGTAGAAAAAATATTTTTGACAGTTCAAAACAGTAGGCACACTCCCTTTAACTTCTTTGAACTTAACGATTATGACGATTATAACCTAACTTAATATCTTAAATATTGAATGTGATCTTAAGATCTTAAAGAGATCTTAAATATGTGTACAATGTGCACATAGCTCGACGGTTGCACATTATAAATTATAATTGTGCTGTTTAGGATCCGGCGACGCGACCAAGTAGCGTCTGTTAAAAATAAAGGGAGCTTCAACACGATTACCGCAAAAGAAGCTAACAATTCACATACCTTAACTGATTGATAACACTGCAGAAGGGTATCGTTCATCACGTAGGAATGATACATTGCAATAAGTGTGTCAGTATGAGATGCTGCCATACTCAGCATGAGGAGGCTCGAGGGAGCGCTGCAATCCCCGATCATGTGAAGACAGCGATCAGAGGCGACCGCCGTGCTAAAGAAAGTCGCTCGAGGGAGCTCTGCAATCCCCGATCATGTGAAGACAGCGATCAGAGGCGACCGCCGTGCTAAAGCAAGTCGCTCGAGGGAGCGCTGCAATCCCCGATCATGTGAAGACAGCGACCCGAGGCGACCGCCGTGCTAAAGAAAGTCGCTCGAGGGAGCTCTGCAATCCCCGATCATGTGAAGACAGCGACCCGAGGCGACCGCCGTGCTAAAGCAAGTCGCTCGAGGGAGCGCTGCAATCCCCGATCATGTGAAGACAGCGATCAGAGGCGACCGCCGTGCTAAAGAAAGTCGCTCGAGGGAGCTCTGCAATCCCCGATCATGTGAAGACAGCGACCCGAGGTGACCGCCGTGCTAAAGAAAGTCGCTCGAGGGAGCTCTGCAATCCCCGATCATGTGAAGACAGCGATCAGAGGCGACCGCCGTGCTAAAGCAAGTCGCTCGAGGGAGCGCTGCAATCCCCGATCATGTGAAGACAGCGATCAGAGGCGACCGCCGTGCTAAAGAAAGTCGCTCGAGGGAGCGCTGCAATCCCCGATCATGTGAAGACAGCGACCCGAGGCGAACGCCGTGCTAAAGCAAGTCGCTCGAGGGAGCGCTGCAATCCCCGATCATGTGAAGACAGCGACCCGAGGCGAACGCCGTGCTAAAGAAAGTCGCTCGAGGGAGCTCTGCAATCCCTGATCATGTGAAGACAGCGATCAGAGGCGACCGCCGTGCTAAAGAAAGTCGGGTCGGCAACATTGTTTATTATCCACGTTTGCAATGAAGAACGCCAGTCAGTTGAACAAACATAACCATTAACCAAGGCCAGTCAGTGCATAGATAGAGACACTACAGCACACTACAATCGGCCGTCTGAACACTACAACACACTACACCACGGCCGGCTGAACACTACAGCACACTACAATCGGCCGTCTGAACACAACACACTACACCACGGCCGGCTGACCACTACAACACACTACACCACGGCCGGCTGACCACTACAACACACTACACCACGGCCGGCTGAACACTACAGCACACTACACCACGGCCGGCTGACCACTACAGCACACTACACCACGGCCGGCTGACCACTACAACACACTACAATCGGCCGTCTGAACACAACACACTACACCACGGCCGGCTGAACACTACAGCACACTACAATCGGCCGTCTGAACACAACACACTACACCACGGCCGGCTGAACACTACAACACACTACACCACGGCCGGCTGAACACTACAGCACACTACACCACGGCCGGCTGAACACTACAACACCCTACACCACGGCCGGCTGAACACTACAGCACACTACACCACGGCCGGCTGAACACTACAACACACTACACCACGGCCGGATGAACACTACAGCACACTACACCACGGCCGGCTGAACACTACAGCACACTACACCACGGCCGGCTGAACACTACAACACACTATACCACGGCCGGCTGAACACTACAGCACACTACACCACGGCTGGCTGAACACTACAGCACACTACACTACGGCCGGCTGACCACTACAAAACACTACACCACGGCCGGCTGAACACAACACACTACACCACGGCCGGCTGAACACTACAACACCCTACACCACGGCCGGCTGAACACTACCGCACACTATACCACGGCCGGCTGAACACTACAGCACACTACACCACGGCCGGCTGAACACTACAGCACACTACACCACGGCCGGCTGAACACTACAGCACACTACACCACGGCGGCTGAACACTACAGCACACTACACCACGGCCGGCTGAACACTACAGCACACTACACCACGGCGGCTGAACACTACAGCACACTACACCACGGCGGCTGAACACTACAGCACACTACACCACGGCGTCTGAACACTACAGCACACTACACCACGGCCGGCTGAACACTACAGCACACTACACCACGGCGGCTGAACACTACAGCACACTACACCACGGCCGGCTGAACACTACCGCACACTACACCACGGCCGGCTGAACACTACAGCACACTATACCACGGCCGGCTGAACACTACAGCACACTACACCACGGCCGGCTGAACACTACAGCACACTACACCACGGCCGGCTGAACACTACAGCACACTACACTACGGCCGGCTGAACACTACAGCACACTACACCACATTTGGTTAAACAGCGTGTGACACAGCGTGTGACACACTCACGACTCGGCGATTTTGTGCCAGATGAATCGAAACAGCCGAACAGCCAAATGCACAGTTGAATACAGCGCGCTACAAAACAACACCTGCTGTGCGTTTCGTGCAGTGAGATATGGTTCAGTTTGGATATTTCCACAAGATAATGATATCGGCTTAAAGTGTGCTTTGTAAGGTGAGCAGCTAACGATGATAACAATGAACGCCAAAAAGCTAACTAGCGCCGAACGCTGAAAGGTTACCAATCTCCAAAAGCCGTATCAAACGCCGAACGCTGAAAGGTTACCACTCTCCAAAAGCCGTATCAAACATCCGAAGCCGGGTATCAATATTATACAGCAACGGATGATAATGGACAAATAAACCAGCCGCTCTGTAGCCTGCAGGTCCTCGGTCGCCCTGAGTCGATGTTCACGCTCACCTACTCCCTGAGCTCACCAAGGCCGCCGGTCAGCGTCACCTTCTCACCAGCCTCCTGAACGTGTCCCTGAGCTCACCAAGGCCGCCGGTCAGCGTCATCTTCCCACCAGCCTCCTGAACGTGTCCCTGAGCTCAACAAGAGCCGCCGGTCAGCGTCACCTTCCCACCAGCCTCCTGAACGTGTCCCTGAGCTCACCAAGGCCGCCGGTCAGCGTCACCTTCCCACCAGCCTCCTGCACGTGTCCCTGAGCTCACCAAGGCCGCCGGTCAGCGTCACCTCCCCCCAGCCTCCTGAACGTGTCCCTGAGAGCCTGTCGGAAGTCTCCACTGAACAGCACCAGCACACACGGACTGGCGATAGCAGCCGACCCGCCAGTGACGATCAGCAAGACGAACAGGAACAGCCGCATGTGCGCCAGAATCACACACTCCGAGGCTTTGTTCACTACGTACAGGGTCCAAAAGGGACTGACGACCACGAAGAAGATCAGAAGGAACGCCGTCATGGAGACGGTGGCTATGATGTCCACTCTGGCGGCGGATGGGTTCGGCCTCCGACGGACGGTGCTCGTAGGCTGAACGGGAGTTTCCGGCACCCCTGCCCTGGATGGCAGCTTTTCAGAGCCGACGTTCATAAGATTAGACGGTCGCAGTGTCAAGCTATTGGGAGAAAGGTGATTGTCTGATGCCGAATAACCGCTCTTGTCAGACCGCACAGACCCGTCCCGATTATCGGAGTTGGCCTCTGTTTTCACAGGCTCGGCTGTTGCAGGCAGCTGGTTGGTTGGTGATGGCGAGGGCCCTGTTATAACCACCGCAGGAATGGGCTGAAAAATCCTGTTCAATGCCGCCGCTGACAACTCGGAGGGACCGTCCATTTTCGCTGCGGCGGTGAGTTCGGTGGATTGTTTGTCCGCCTGATGCTCCTCTGCCTCCCACGCCCGACATGGCGCGTCAGGGGAAGCAGCAGAGGAAGGTACTTCGCTGCCGTATCGTGTCGATGGCTGGCTGGGACCAGGTTCGAAGTTGGACGAATCACATGATTTGGGGGCGTTTCGGATTTGGATAGCATTCATGACGTTTCCAATTGTTGTGCTCCTTCCTCGACTACTTTCGCCAGAAGTATTGCTCTTCTGACTAGTTCCGGCTTGCGAAGGTTGATTGGAGATGGATTTTGACTGTCCGCGCTGTATCGGTGCTGCCGAACGATTTCTGAGGTTCCTCAACCGTCTTTTGGAGCAGACAATCTTTGTCAGAATTCCTATATAGCAGAGTGTTATGATGATGAGGCCACATATATACTCAGTTAAGACGATTGTCGCTGTTACCCAGTTCACTGGCTCTCTGATCAAGCCTACAATCACGTACCCATCCGGGGTCCACGCCAGTGCTTTGCGGCACTTGGTATTATCCTTATATCCTCGAAAATACCACTTAACTAAGCTCGGCACGATAGCAAAAGCGATGAAGATGAAAACGTTAATTTTCTCGGCAGGAAATCTGCGGTTCTTCACAACCATAAGATATCGCAGCACGGTGATAATGACGATGACTGAAAAAGATATTTGTCGTGTGCTCAGAAAGAGAAAGGCCATGGTTGTACAAATAATTGGCTTTTGAAAATTCGGGTAACTTACAACGACGATCGGCATCCCCGTCCACATGACGTTGTTCATGCAAAGGACGGTGACCAGCACGTTGATGACTGTGTGCAGTCTCCGGTTCATGTACACGGTGACGACCACTGCCAGGTTCAGGAGCACGGCCAGCGGCACGATGAACACAGAGAGCGCCACCAGGGCGGCGTACATGTCTGGGGCGCGCTCCTCACCGTCGCTGGCGGCGCAGATGAGTCGGGAGGTGTTGTGCGGCCCGGCGTGTCGCTGGCAGCGCAGCTGCGGGGTCTGCAGCAGGCAGCTGTCGCTCAGACCGTCGTCAAGCAGCGCCGAAGGGGCCATCGCGGATTATGTCAAGGAGTGAGCCACGCTCCAGTCACAGCTATCCCGACCAGACTTCGAGCCGCACTGGTGCCCAGAATCCGGAAAGTACGTACATAAGCCGCTTCGCAGCGCAGTGTGCAGCGCGCATACTACTTAGGCTGCTGTCAGACAATGGCTTATTGATCACATCCTCTTCGATATAAAAACAAAACTCTTAGACATATGTCTAAGTGGGCCGAAATTCATATTCTCCTTGCCTATTTACAATAAGATTGGGTTTCGTTTGATTTGGATAAGACCACTTCAGCCCTACCGGGCCGGCCATAGGAAGAAGAGGGAGGGATTGAGCAAAACAAAAGAAACAACGACCGGGCGACCCGTTCACGAACTTACAGCGCTCTATCCCACAGGGTGAAACTGCAGGGAGAGTCCGACCGATGAAGGCGGCCAACACTCGGGGCTGGCACTTCGAACACCAAGTACTACCTAATGGTCGGCGGTCACCAGTCCCGGTTAACGTGGGCGTGACAGAGGATCGAGGACCGGGTGTCGGGAGGATGAAGAGCAACCTGTTCAAGGTAAAAACACAGTTTTCGATTCATCTGCGATCGTCATAAAATTAGAGTATTTTTGTCTACTTCTGATCAAAACACCGCTTCCCACAATGTTTCCAACCCTCAACTACGTTCGTTCAAACGCAGTGGGTCGAAAGTGCCTGTGTTTGTAGACTGTCCCGCAGAGCATGGGTGTATGCCGGGCCAGCCTTACCTGCCAGGTCGGCCGATTCCGCATACAGGGGCGGCACCACGGATTTTTGCCAGGGGGGGAGTCGAAATTTAGGGGGCCTCCATTTGAGAGGGGGCCTCCATTTGAAGGGTCTTTGACCTTCATAGGGCTCCTCTCACCTCCCCTCTGGCTTCCAGAGGGCCGCTTCTGGACTTCAGGGGCACCTCTGACCTCCATATGACCCCTCTGGCCTTCAGGAGCCTTTCTGACCTCCCAAGGACCCCCTCTGGCCTCCAGGGACCCACCTCTGACCTCTATAGGTCTCCCTCTGACCTCCCCTTTGGCTTCCAGATGGCCTCTTCTAGCCTTCATAGGCCTCCCCTGACCTGCATAGGGCCCCTCTGGCTTCCAGGGGCACTGTGACCTCCGCGATGGGGCCTGCGAGATGGGGCATCTTTGAAGCATGGAGAGGCCTCCTTAACCCTCGCCCTACGGGGGGGGGGGGCTGACAGGCCCCCTCTGAGGTTTTTCTTGAATAACTTTTTACACATATTGTGCATCTTGCTGAAATTTTCGGTAGCTGAGTTTACAACAATTATACGTATGCTGTAAAAATTTAATTGAAAGTGGCTAAGTAGTTTGGGAGATAATCATGTTTTGATGACGTCATGTTGGTAAAAAAAGAGAAATATTGGGAAAATCGTAGAAAACAGAGTTGTAAAGCAAATTGCAAACACAAATCACCAAAGATACAAAATGACATTATTTTTAAAATGGCAATCTCGGATTTTCAAAATTTTGGGTGTTTGATCCCTAAAATAAAAATATATTTTGTTTTTGTTTGGGGGGGGATCACCACAAAATCACAATTTTCAAAGATGTTAGAAAAACCGGAATATATGTGAGAGAACTGAGCATGGACAATACCCATACCAAATTTCAAAGCAATATCTCCATTTTTGACTGAGTGATGGCTCCCTAAGTGTAAGAAACTAAAGACGTCATTTTTTAATAACTTTTTTGACTTTTTTTTACCAGATACGAACAAATAATCACCTTTTCTGTATTTCTGAGCCAAAACTGGTCTAGGAACATGCCTTTTTACTTACATTTATCCATTTCTAATTTTGAGGTTTTCTGAAGAGCAAAATCGCTGTTCTGGACGTGGTAAATCCGAGGTCATTCACTTGACCTGGAAGGTCACCCGTTAACCTGAAACCTAAAAATCGCATACTGTTAGATTCCTCTCATGACAGGCACCATGCTGGTTCTTGCCGCATTGCTCTAAGTTGCTTGGTTTGGAAATTAACAGGGGGCTGTCAGGCCCCCCCCCCCCACCCCCCACCCCGTAGGGCGAAGGTGAAAAACCTCCCGTAGGGCGAGGGTTAAATGACAGGGGGATATGTTTTCCCCTGCCTGACGACAGGGGGGGGGGCGACGCCCCTGCTGCCTGCCCCCCCCCCCCCCGTGGCGCCGCCGCTGTCCGCATACAATGCTGTGCCACAATCCATGCAGCAGTGACTGTGATTGCTTTGATACAATCAATACGCAAAAAGATCAATCAAGATCAAAGAACAATAAATCGAATTTATTATTGACACTAGGATATATGATACAATTCAGAAGTACATGACGTGATGTACTTAAATAGTTATGCCAATAAATTGATATGTAGGTATAGGCCATGACACCGTGCTAACATCGAATATGGATATTCATAATGCTCTTATGTACGGACTAAGATAGTTTCTCAAAGGAATTTGGGTGTACGGGCTTTGAATCTATAGCATCCTTCGAGTGACATAACAGGGCTTCGGTCCATAAACACTGAAAAGTGCCAGAAACCTAGCCTGAAGACCAGTTATTTTGGTTAGTGCATTCTCCGTATAAGGATAGCAAACTTTATTCAAGTGTAAATACGATACAAATTACATCATGCTAAAAAAAATACACAGCTTCGGAATTAAACGTCATTTTCCTCCTACTTTGGACCATTTTCGCCTTCTGGACTTCCAGTGCGTTAACCCTCGCCCTAGGGGGGGGGGGGGGGCCTGACAGCCCCCCTGAAGTTTTCTTGAATAACTTTTTACACATGAGGCGCATCTTGCTAACATTTTCGGTAGCTGAGTTTACAAGTATACGTATACTGTAAAAATGTAATTGAAATCGGTTTAGTAGTTTGGGAGATAATCATGTTTTGATGACGTCATGTTGGTAAAAAAAGAGAATTATTTGAAAAATCGTAGAAAACAGAGTTTTAAAGCAAATTGCAAACGCAATTCAACAAAGATACAAAATGGCGTTCTCTTTAAAATGGCAATCCCAGATGTTCAAAATTTTGGGTTTTTGACCCTTAAAATAAAAAATAAACTTCTTTTTTTAAATCCCCACAAAATCAAAATTTTCAAAGATGTTAGAAAAACCGGAATATATGTGAGAGAATTGAGTATGGACAATACCCATACCAAATTTCGGAGCAATATCTTTATTGTTGACTGAGTGATGGCTCCCTAAGTGTAAGAAACTGATGACGTCATTTTTAAAAATAGTTTTTTTTTTACTTTTTTGACAAGATACGAGCAAGTAATTACCTTTTCTGTATTTCTGAGCCAAAACTGGTCTAGGAACATGCCTTTTTATTTACATTTATCAATTTCTAATTTTGAGGTTTTCTGAAGAGCAAAATCGCTGTTCTGGACGTGGTAAATCCGAGGGCATTCACTTGACCTGGAAGGTCACCCGTTGACCTGAAACCTTAAAATCGCATACTGTTATATCCCTCTCATGACAGGCAACATGCTGGCTCTTACCGCATTGCTCTAAGTTGCTTGGTTTGGAAGTTAACAGGGGCCTGTCAGCCCCCCCCCCCCCCGTAGGGCGAAGGTGAAAAAAGCTCCCGTAGGGCGAGGGTTAACACGCTCCCTGGAGGGGGGAGGGGGGGGGGGCGAAATCTGCCCACCCCTCCGGTTTTTCGAGGATAGCGCAAAAACGGCGGCGCGCAACGTCACCGTTTTTTGCATACCTGTTTGCAAATGAACTACCCACATTATGTAAAATTCTTGACCTCGGGTCATCTCCGGTCAGGTCACCAGAATAGGTCACGTGATGACCCTACCTCCAAAACGTTTGCAGTAGTACCGCAGCCACAGTTTTAACCCTATTCCCTGCGGGCGGCCAGAATTACGTTAACCTGCGGGGGGGGGGGGCAGATTCTGCCCCCCCCCCCCCAGAGATCTCGAGAACCGCTCGGTCGATTTCGATGGGGAAAACGCCATTCGATTCGTCATGACAAGATCTCTTTTTTGACCCATACATTTTTGTTTTGTTAAAAAATGGGGTGCCAGGGGGCAAAAAATCCGAAACTTTTTGGTGTTTTTTGAAAGATCATTGCGGCCATGTGGCTCGACCGATTTCCATGCTCTAAACGTTTTTGAGCTTCAAATGTACTGGTCTTTAATATATCAAAAGACAAATAAAAATAAAAATAATAATAGGCATATTCAGGGAATGTAAAATGGGGGGATTTTCTGGAAAACAAAAAATATGTGCTGTTCGTGATTGTTTGGGACGACATGAACGTCTCATGTGGGCATTATATGTTGTAATTTGTTAAATTTGATATATTGCGCATAGACAGATCCAGGAAAAAACATGGGGGAGGGCACCATGCGCGTAACGCTTTTTATCATCTTACTATTTTGAAGTTGGATCTAATTTGAGGGTGGGTATCGCCTCCCATTTTGTATTCCTGAGTGCGTCTCTGCCCCAAAAATATGTACAATCCCAGTATCTATGATGCATATTGCATTGAAATTGTTTCTCACGCATTTATTACACTCCAAACCACGAAGGAAGTATGCGCCGCAAAACCGCATTCGTAACACCTTCCCCAAAACAGGAGCCTGGAACCGCCTCTGCTGGACCGATTTTTCTTTTTAAATTTGACACAACACGCGCCATTAAATTTTGGGAAAAGTCACAAAGTTGCAGGACGAACAGGACGGACGGGAGCCTAACGGTTTAGAAGTGGCAAGTGAAAAACCACCGGGAGGGGCAGAATCTGCCCCCGCAGGGAATAGGGTTAAGCCGATGGGTTTCACACTTGCAGGACTTCATAAGGTCATAGATACCTACAATGTGTATATCTCGGATTTTGAATATCGGTGACCTAAGGTCGGGTCAATTTTGTGACCGCCAACACTGTTTTTGTCAATAACTATCCACATAATGCAGATATATAAGTGAAAACGGTACCAATGTGTTTGTCTCCTCGAGACACGTCTCCCAATATGCAATATGACCTACTTGGGTCATACCTTGACCTTGACCTGAGGTCACATTTCTCAGTTGACCTAACCTGCTCAACATGAATATGATTCGAAGTGCCTTGACGAGAGAAACACGATGGCGTCAAACGTATTGCTTTATCTTGATTAGGTAAAACGTTATTTGCGAAAAACAGTTTTGCCAAAAAATAACCTTTTTGACATTTGATGACCTCTGGAGCCTAAACTATTGACCTGAGCTCAAATCTGAGGACACCTAAGTCGATTGCATTTTTGCAAGGGTTTTCTATTGTTTTTTCTTCTCTCGTTTGCTACTAGCTATCATAGTTCCCGAGATATTTTGGGGTTTTCGAAGCGAAGTCCTAAAACTGGAAAATCTGACCTGTGATGACCTCTGGTGACCTCAATTTTGCCCTTACCTAAACAAGACCGATATACTTTCGATAGAGCTTGTCTCGAGCTATCTAACGCCGTTTCCCGCTTCTCGCTACGTTGCGTGGCTTTCGAGATCATAGGGGGGGGGGGGGGAGAAATCCACCCCCCCTCCAGGGTGTGTAATTATCAGAGGCCCTCCAGGGCGCGTGTTAACCCTCGCCCTATGGGAGCTTTTTTCACCTTCGCCCTACGGGGGGGGGGGGGTACTAAAAAGACCCCCTGTTAACTTCCAAACCAAGCAACGTAGAGCAACGCGGTAAGAACCAACATGCTGCCTGTCATGTTTGGAATCTAACGGTATGCAATTTTTAGGTTTCGGGTCAACGAGTGACCTTCCAGGTCAAGTGAATGACCTCGATCTATCACGTCCAGAACAGCGATTTTGCTGTCAGAAAACCCCAAAATTAAAAATTGATAAATGTTAACAAAAAGGCATGTTCCTAGACCAGTTTTGCCTCAGAAATACAGAAAAGATAATTATTTATTCGTATCTGGTCAAAAAAAAAATCCAAAAAAGTTATTAAAAAATGACGTCATGAGTTTCTTACACTTAGGGAGCCATCACTCAGTCAAAAATAAAGATATTGCCTTAAAATTTGGCTTGAGTATTATCCATACTCAGTTCTCTCACATATATTCCGTTTTTTAACATCTTTGAAAATGTTGATTTTGTGGTGATTTAAAAAAAAAAACAGTTTGTGTTCATTTTAAGGGGCCAAAACCCCAAGAATTCGAAAATCCGAGACTGCCATTTTAAAGAAAAGGACATATTATATCTTTGCTGAATTGCGTTTGCAATTTGCTTTAAAACCCTATTCTCTACGATTTTTCAAACATATATCGTTTTTATAACAACATAACGTCATCAAAACGTCATTATTTCCCAAATTTCTCAATCAATTTCAACGAAATGTTTACAACATACATATAATTGTTGTAAACTCAGCTGTTGCAAATCTCAGCCAGATGCGCCGCATGTGTAAAAATGTATGCAAGAAAAACATCAGGAGGGGTCGTTTTACTACCCCCTCCCCCCGTAGGGCGAGGGTTAAGCTTAAACAATCCCTTTGGATCGCACTTGTTAGCGCTATCGTCTTTCAAACAGACTCTGTTAACCCGCGCCGTGCCGGTGCTCGTCGCCACCTTCACCGTGCCGGGGAGGGGGGGGGGGGGCGTTTCGACCCCCCCCCTCCAACTCGGTCCTATGGGACATAGACAAAAACGAAAAACAATGTTCGAAAGCTCGTCAAAATGCATTTTGAAACTATTTTCAGGCAATTTTTTATCAGGTCAATATTGAGGTCACCAGAGGTCATCAAGGGTCAGATTTTCAAGTTTTAGTACTTCGCTCCAGACATTATCATATAGCACAGGAAATATGATAGCTAGGAACAAACAGTAAACAACAATAGAAAGCCCTTGAAAAATGCAATCGACAAGGTGTTCTCAGATTTGAGCTCAGGTGAATAGTTTAGGCTCCAGAGCTAATCAAATGTCAAAAAGGCTATTTTTTAGCAAAACAGTTTTCACAAATATATTTTTACCTACCAAAGGTAGGGAAATACTTTTGACGCCATCGTGTCTGTCTCGTCAACGTCAAGGCGCTTCGTCTCATAGTCATGATGACCAGGTTAGGTCAACTTATAAATTTGACCTCAGGTCAAGATCAAGTGGTGCCCCGATTAGGTCATTTTGCACATTGGGAGACGTGCCTCGACGACACAAACACATTGGTGCCAGTTTCACTTCTCTATCTTGATTTTGTAGAGAGTTATTGGCAAACAAGTGTTGGTGACCTCGGATGACCTCATATGACCCTGTAGGGGTCACTAAACAAAAATTGCAGCTGGAAATTCAAGAATCGCCTATGATAACATGATCCAGAAATAATTGGGCTGATATAATTCGTATCCTCAGAATAGGAAGCAGTTGATTATTTCCCCATTGACTTATAATGGGGAGGTCACGAAATTGACCCCTTAGGTCACCGATATAAAACAAAATCCGAGATATACGTATTGTAGGTATTGTTGGTCTTCTGAAATCCTGTAAGTACGAAATCAGTCGGCCAAAAACTGTCGCTGTGGTGCGACCGGAAACATTTTTGGAGGTGGGGTCACGCTACCTGGTCTGGTGACCTGACCTGAGATGACACGAGGATTTTTTATCCAAAATGTGCGTAATTGATGGCCGAACAGCTGTGCCAAAAACGGCGGCGCTACGCGCCGCCGTTTTTCGCTATCCTCGAAAAACCTTGGGGGGGGGGGGGGCGTCTAAACACGGCACGGCGCGGGTTAAAACTGGCATTCAGATTTTCAAAACATGCACAGAAAAACAGGACGCAAAGATAAATATTTTATTGGAACATCATAAGCAAATCAAACCAAATACAAAATGCGCAACCAATTTGATAGTTATCACATAGCAGCCTAAATAACAATCGACAAGACCGGCGCGCTGGGATTCAACTCATCAACGGCAAACCAATCAAGCGTCTGGACTGAGACACGGTGTGTATGCTATCGGATTTTAACCAGCTACTTCGCTGCCCCTTTCAGAGTTGATGTCCTCCTTAGCGGCAGACCTGCTATACAAACGGCACGGTGACCCACAACCAACGGCCCACACGTTCTGATTGTTTGTGCTCAACTCGCTACTTGTGATCCTTCTGTGGAGCATAGTATCCAACTATCCAATCTATGCGGGCTCAACAGTTATTTTGTCTTGGTCGCCAAAATATAAATTGCTCAATGTGGCCTGAGTTGAGAGAACAAACACAAACTAGCGACACAATCATTAAGGATTAGCCAGAACTGTTGTTGTTGTTGTAGACCGGATTCCAACCAGCACCGCCGTCCGGCCATTAGACGAAGACCACACCTCGAACACTAGAATGATAACAAGCAAACATATCGACTTGCACTTAAAAATAATCAGCGAACAAAACTATAGCTCGATTACTTAGCAATATAATATACAGACCTGGTACACAGCTTAGCGAATAGACGACAATTAAACAATCCAATCACCTAGCACCTAATACGGCAGCTCGAACACACCTAATACGGCAGCTCGAACACACAACAGTTGTCAAGTCCAGCGCAGCGATTACTGCAGCGCCCGACAACTATGTAACCCCGCAGCTCTAACACAGACAAATCTCTGTCACTACAACCGAAACAATGAACAGCAAACGAGCATCCACACGTCGGACGATGCACAAACACCACAACATGAACAACGACCAGACAACAATCACCACAACATGAACACCGACCAGACAACGATCAACACAACATGAACACCGACCAGACAACGATCAACACAACATGAACACCGACCAGACACCGATCAACACAACATGAACACCGACCAGACAACGATCAACACAACATGAACACCGACCAGACAACGATCAACACAACATGAACACCGACCAGACAACGATCAACACAACATGAACACCGACCAGACAACGATCAACACAACACAGATAGTGAACAGCTGACGTTCAACGGTTAAAGGGAATGTTTCACCTTTGCATTAGTTTTAAACTGAGATAGCCATTATCTTGGGCCGCTATTGAAATGTCTAAATTACTAAGGTCATTTTTCCCAAAAATGTAACCGTTTTTAAGCAATTTAATTTACCATTTGCAAAACGACTCCAGGCTGGTGCAGCCGCTAATTGGCTGACAGACACTTTTTCAGCCAATCCCACTTCGTCAGCCAATCAGCGGCGGTATATAGCTCAATAATGACGTCATTCGCCTAAATCTAAAAACATAATTTGTATTAAGTTAAGTGACCTTTCGAGTTAAAAATATCACCATTGTTTTCAGCAGCACTTACTTCATATTTTCGACAACAACCAGCGTATATTTGACAACTTTCAAAAAGGTGAAACATTCCCTTTAACGAATAGCTGATTCGCCACAAACAGGACACTGAACATTCACCAAACTAGAGACAACTAGAGATCCACCACACGCACCCCAATAAGTTACAATACCATCGCTCCCACACTGGATGCTGGTAAACATATTGAATGTCGCCATCTACTAGTCCCAGGCTCCGCTCGAGGTCAGAGCCTAACTTTTTGAAGTGTCGTCACTTCGCTGCGCCAAAACTCGCGTGATCCTCGCCTTCTGCGCCACGACTCGTTCTAAACTCGCCGCAAACACGTCACGGACTACCATCACTCACTACTGTGTCAGCATTCTGAACGTGTCCCTGAGAGCCTTTCGGAAGTCTCCACTGAACAGCACCAGCACACACGGACTGGCCATGGCAGCTGAACCACCGGTCGCGATCAACACGATATATATGAATATTCGCATTTCCGCCAGAATCACACACTCTGCAGATCTGTTCACCAGAGTCAGAGTCCAGAGGGGACTAATGACGACGAAGAAGATCAGAATGAATCCAGTCATGGACACCGTTGCCACGATGTCCACTCTGGCCGCAGGCTGATTTGGTCTTCGTGGAGTCGTCCTTGGAGCTTGCGTAGAAGATGAAGACGCACGTTCGTCGGATGCAGACCTAAAGGAGACGACCTTAAGAAGATTTGACGGCTGCAGGATCAGAGTGTTGGACGATATGTGGTCGCTAGGCCGGTCTCCGGATGTCGACGAGCGCTCCTGGTGAGCATGTGACGGGTTCATCCGAGAGGCAGAGCTGGTCGACGCCGCCGATCCGTCGTCCGTGCCTGGACGCTGACTAACCGAGGGCGGCTGAGGCTCCGTCAACACCATCGCAGGAACAGGCGGACGGTCCGAGTGGTTCGCAACGGCCGTTGATTTGGAGGGATGATCCGTTTCCACATGGGCTATGGTGGTGAGGTGTTCGGCCTGTTTGTGAGTCGGTTGCTTTGGATCGGATGAGGCAGCCCGCTCAGCAGCCGGCTGCCCAGGACGTGGACTGGGCTGGGTCGGACTGGCTTCAGGTGGAGGTGGCGCAGCCGATTCGCTCGTGCTTCTCAGTCGATGTCTAAACGATAACACGATGTTTCGTCCGTAGTTTGTCGTGGCCCGACTGGAGCCGGGTTCAGCAGGGTATGGTGCTAGCGGCTGTGCGGCGCCCCCACGTCGGATTATTCGCATCACGTTTTCGAGGGTGGTGGTATTCCTTTCTGGGCTATATCCGTCGTGAGTGCTGCTCCTTTCTTGGCTGCTCACCGCCTGTGAATGATGGCTGGATATTGATGCCGGAAATATCTGCTGGGATCGTGCCACCGTAGCGTCTTTGCGTTTCCTAAGCCGCCTTTTTGATTGCAAAATCTTTATCAGGATTCCTATGTAGCAGATTGCTATGACGAGTAGGCCACTGGCATACTCCGTTAAGACGATTGTGACGCCTATCAAATCCACCGCCGTTTTGAATAAGCCGATGATCGCGTACCCGTCAGGACTAAACGCCAGCGCTTTACGACACTTTGAGTGATCGCGAAACCCGCGAAAATAAAATTTCAGCAGACTCGGCCCCACGGCAAAGGCGATGAAAATCAAGGTGTTTTTCTTATCGGCTGGGAAGCTGCGATTTTTCACAACTAACAGATATCTCAGAACGGTGATAATGACAATAACTGAGAAGCAGATGTGTCTTGTGCACACAAAAAGGAAACTCCGCAGCGTGCAATGCATTGGATTTGTGAAATTGACAGCAAGCACACACAAGATCGGCATCCCCGTCCACATGACGTTGTTTATACAAAGGACGGTGACCAGCACGTTGATGACTGTGTGCAGTCTCCGGCTCATGTACACGGTGACGACCACTGCCAGGTTCAGGAGCACGGCCAGCGGCACGATGAACACAGAGAGCGCCACCAGGGCGGCGTACATGCCTGGGGCGCGCTCCTCACCGTCGCTGGCGGCGCAGATGAGCCGGGAGGTGTTGTGCGGCCCGGCGTGTCGCTGGCAGCGCAGCTGCGGGGTCTGCAGCAGGCAGCTGTCGCTCAGACCGTCGTCAAGCAGCGCCGAAGGGGCCATCGCGGACTGCTGCACCCGGACCACTCCGCCAGCAGAGTGATGCCAACACACCACCTACACTCGCATATATATAGGTATATATACATGCCGCACTGCAGTACATGTGCTGCGCAGAGAGCATAAAACTTCCATAAGCCACTGCCACCAGCTGCGGCTTGAGGTCCTATTCCTGTCGACGCGCAAGCCTCTTGGGCACTTGAAGTCGCCACCGGCATGTCTAATAACCAGTTCTCGTGGTTGCTATGGCTGATTAGCTACCGTTACCGATAAGGTCAGGAGGCATAACACCAAGCTCAGGGTGAAACGATCCGCTTGTAGAAGCCACATTAAGACAGTCACATCTGAGCGTACGTTGTAGACGTCACATCCGTCACACGTTGGTCATGGCTCAACGTAAAAAGTAGCTTAGTGTATTTTATAATTGAGTAATTTTATGATAGTCGTGGTGAATACATTATTTTGGGAAGTGAGTGAAACAGAGGCACTAGCCAATGCTCGATCAGGGGAATTCATCCAAAAAGTGCGTGCTTAAAAATGGGAGAATTTTCGAACGAGAGACGGACACACTTGAGTTGTGCTGCAGTGTAAAAAGCGCGTGCCCGTGATGAGCCGAAACAGCAAGCGTTTTTGCCTGGGCCTGTTTGCCTGTTTGCCTGTTTTGTATTTGTAATGATAATTCGTGACATGACCACTGAATAATATTAATGACAATGCCATTTTCACGAAGTCGCGGTGCCTTCTTCAAGGCAGTGACTTTCCAATGTACCAGCAAATCATGTATACTTTCGAATCGGTGGCGGACTAAGTTCAAATGGGAATCGGTGTGAGACAGGGAATCGGCGGATCCATAACTTTTTTTCAGGGGGGGGGGGGGGGGGGCGGCAGTGCAAAGGGGCGCATTTTTTTCACGGGGAACAGGGGCGCATTTTTTTCCGGGGAATAGGGGCGCATTTTTTCCGGGGAACAGGGGCGCATTTTTTTCCGGGGAATAGGGGCGCATTTTTTCCGGGGAACAGGGGCGCATTTTTTTCCGGGAAATTAGGGCGCCGTTTCTTCAAACATGCACAGGGGCGGATCTACGTTTTTCCGAATGGGGTGGGCGGCTGACCCAGGGGCGGCATTTTCGCCGTCAAAGGGGACCCCATGGGTCTAGAGGGGCGTTAAAGGTGAATTAATAACATACATTTGTCTCCAAAAATGGACAATTCTCATACGCTTACTCATTTGCAGTTTGTCTTCGAAAAACAAAATGACAATTTTGTTTTTAAATGATACTGAATTTACTTGTATACCACTCTCACATGTAGGTATG
>JAXIVJ010014304.1:0-27500 GCA_036785665.1 Chirona hameri | reverse complement strand
ACACACACACACACACACACACACACACACACACTGTCATAATGTCATAATGTCAAACACAGACTGTCATAATGTCACACATACTGGCATAATGTCACACACACACACACACACACTGGCATAATGTCACACACAGACTCATAATGTCACACAGACTGTCGTATTGTCACACACATACTGTCATACTGTCGCACAGACTGTCATAATGGCACACAGACTGTCATAATGTCACACAAACTGCCATACTGTGACACACCTACTGTCATAATGTCACACAGACTGTCATAATGCCACACACACATACTGTCATAATGTCACACATACTGTCATAATGTCATACACATAATGCCATAATGTCACACATATTGCCATAATGTCACTCATATTGCCATAATGTCACACACTGAATATCACACACTAGCCTCTGACCTCTAGCCTCTGATTTTAGGCCTCTGACCTCTGTCCTCTGACCTGGCCTCTGGCCTCTGACCTCTGACCTCTGACCTCTGACCTCTGACCTCTGACCTCTGACCTCTGACCTCTGACCTCTGACCTCTGACCTCTGACCTCTGACCTCTGACCTCTGGCCTCTGACCTCTAGCCTCTCATATTCTACCATCTGCCATATAACCTGTGACCTATGACCTGTCTTACCTTTGACTTCTACATTGTGAACTATGAACTCTGCCCACTGTACAGCCGCTGCAGCTGCAGAGTGTCTCCGGTCCCTCAGTGGACTGTGGCCTCTGTATCCACACCTGACCTGACCTGACCTCTGCCCCCCCCCCCCCCCCTCCTGTACAGCCGATGCAGCTGCAGAGTGTCTCCGGCCCCGCAATAGATTGTGATCTCTGTATCCACATCGTCAAACACTGGCGCGACATCCTGGTGGCCAACACCACTAAGGAGGAGTTCAAGGAGATCCTGGACGGCATCTGCGCCAAGACCAAGGCCTGGGCGCCCAAGGTAAGGCGGAGGTGGCTGCTCACAGTTCAGCCGGGAGGTGTATCAGTGGAGAGAGGATATCAGTAAGCATGGGAGATGTATCAGTTCAGCCGGGAGATGTATCAGTGGAGAGAGGATATCAGGAAGCATGGGAGATGTATCAGTGCAGCCGGGAGATGTATCAGTGGAGAGAGGATATCAGGAAGCATGGGAGATGTATCAGTGCAGCCGGGAGATGTATCAGTGTAGAGAGGATATTAGGAAGCATGGGAGATGTATCAGTGGAGAGAGGATATCAGGAAGCATGGGAGATGTATCAGTGTATCCGGGAGATGTATCGGTGGAGAGAGGATATCAGGAAGCATGGGAGATGTATCAGTGCAGCCGGGAGATGTATCAGTGGAGAGAGGATATCAGGAAGCATGGGAGATGTATTAGTGTATCCGGGAGATGTATCGGTGGAGAGAAGATATCAGGAAGCATGTGAGATGTATTAGTGTATCTGGGAGATGTATCAGGGAGAGAGGATATCAGGAAGCATGGGAGATGTATCAGTGCAGCCGGGAGATGTATCAGTGGAGAGAGGATATCAGGAAGCATGGGAGATGTATCAGTGTATCTGGGAGATGTATCAGGGGAGAGAGGATATCAGGAAGCATGGGAGATGCATCAGTGCAGCCGGGAGATGTATCAGTGGAGAGAGGATATCAGGAAGCATGGGAGATGTATCAGTGGAGAGAGGATATCAGGAAGCATGGGAGATGTATCAGTGGAGAGAGGATATCAGGAAGCATGGGAGATGTATCAGTGGAGAGAGGATATCAGGAAGCATGGGAGATGTATCAGTGCAGCCGGGAGATGTATCAGTGGAGAGAGGATATCAGGAAGCATGGGAGATGTATCAGTGCAGCCGGGAGATGTATCAGTGGAGAGAGGATATCAGGAAGCATGGAGATGTATCAGTGGAGAGAGGATATCAGGAAGCATGGGAGATGTATCAGTGCAGCCGGGAGATGTATCAGTGGAGAGAGGATATCAGGAAGCATGGGAGATGTATCAGTGCAGCCGGGAGATGTATCAGTGGAGAGAGGATATCAGGAAGCATGGGAGATGTATCAGTGCAGCCGGGAGATGTATCAGTGGAGAGAGGATATCAAGAAGCATGGGAGATGTATCAGTGGAGAGAGGATATCAGGAAGCATGGGAGATGTATCAGTGCAGCCAGATGTATCAGTGGAGAGATGATATCAGGAAGCATGGGAGATGTATCAGTGCAGTCGGGAGATGTATCAGTGCAGTCGGGAGATGTATCAGTGCAGTCGGGAGATGTATCAGTGGAGAGAGGATATCAGGAAGCATGGGAGATGTATCAGTGCAGCCGGGAGATGTATCAGTGGAGAGAGGATATCAGGAAGCATGGGAGATGTATCAGTGGAGAGAGGATATCAGGAAGCATGGGAGATGTGTCAGTGGGGAGAGGATATCAGGAAGCATGGGAGATGTATCAGTGCAGCCGGGAGATGTATCGGTGGAGAGAGGATATCAAAAAACATTGGCGATGTATCAGTGGAGAGAGGACATCAGGAAGCATGGGAGATGTATCAGTGCAGCCGGGAGATGTATCAGTGGAGAGAGGATATCAGGAAGCATGGGAGATGTATCAGTGTATCTGGGAGATGTATCAGGGGAGAGAGGATATCAGGAAGCATGGGAGATGTATCAGTGCAGCCGGGAGATGTATCAGTGTATCCGGGAGATGTATCAGTGGAGAGAGGATATCAGGAAGCATGGGATATGTATCAGTGTATCCGGGAGATGTATCAGTGGAGAGAGGATATCAGGAAGCATGGGAGATGTATCAATGGAGAGAGGATATCAGTAAGCATGGGATATATATCAGTGGAGAGAGGATATCAGGAAGCATTGGAGATGTATCAGTGGAGAGAGGATATCAGGAAGCATGGGAGATGTATCAGTTCAGCCGGGAGATGTATCAGTGGAGAGAGGATATCAGGAAGCATGGGAGATGTATCAGTGGAGAGAGGATATCAGGAAGCATGGGAGATGTATCAGTGGAGAGAGGATATCAGTAAGCATGGGAGATGTATCAGTGGAGAGAGGATATCAGGAAGCATGGGAGATTTATCATTGCAGCCGGGAGATGTATCAGTGGAGAGAGGATATCAGGAAGCATGGGAGATGTATCAGTGCAGCCGGGAGATGTATCAGTGGAGAGAGGATATCAGGAAGCATGGGAAATGTATCAGTGGAGAGAGGATATCAGGAAGCATGGGAGATGTATCAGTGCAGCCGGGAGATGTATCAGTGGAGAGAGGATATCAGGAAGCATGGGAGATCTATCAGTGTATCTGGGAGATGTATCAGGGGAGAGAGGATATCAGGAAGCATGGGAGATGTATCAGTGCAGCCGGGAGATGTATCAGTGGAGAGAGGATATCAGGAAGCATGGGAGATGTATCAGTGCAGCCGGGAGATGTATCAGTGGAGAGAGGATATCAGGAAGCATGGGAGATGTATCAGTGCAGCCGGGAGATGTATCAGGGGAGAGGATATCAGGAAGCATGGGAGATGTATCAGTGTATCCGGGATATATATCAGTGGAGAGAGGATGTCAGGAAGCATTGGAGATGTATCAGTGGAGAGAGGATATCAGGAAGCATGGGAGATGTATCAGTTCAGCCGGGAGATGTATCAGTGGAGAGAGGATATCAGGAAGCATGGGAGATGTATCAGTTCAGCCGGGAGATGTATCAGTGGAGAGAGGATATCAGGAAGCATGGGAGATGTATCAGTTCAGCCGGGAGATGTATCAGTGGAGAGAGGATATCAGTAAGCATGGGAGATGTATCAGTGGAGAGAGGATATCAGGAAGCATGGGAGATGTATCAGTTCACGACAAGCCATTCTTGATTTTCGCGACAAGCCATTCTTGGGCATTGTATGTCCGAAAATGTCCAAAGAAATGTGCTATGTCCGTCCGAAAACCGAATCGATCTTCGGACAAATTCGGAATTCGGAAAATGATTGTACCGATTGGCACCACTCTAGTCACCCATTCATACACCAGCACACAGGTGCCTTCTCCACATACACTCCGCTGTCCGCACACCGGCGATAGGCACATCGCACACCGGCGATAGGCACATCGCACACCGGCGATAGGCACATCGCACACCGGCGATAGGCACATCGCACACCGGCGATAGGCACATCGTACACCGGCGATAGGCACATCGCACACCGGCGATAGGCACATCGCACACCGGCGATAGGCACATCGTACACCGGCGATAGGCACATCGTACACCGGCGATAGGCACATCGTACACCGGCGATAGGCACATCGCACACCGGCGATAGGCACATCGTACACCGGCGATAGGCACATCGTACACCGGCGATAGGCACATCGTACACCGGCGATAGGCACATCGTACACCGGCGATAGGCACATCGTACACCGGCGATAGGCATATCGTACACCGGTGATAGGCGCATACACATTGGCGTTAAATTTGTGTGTGCAAAACGTGAGCGAAGGTACATCAAAAGAGAGGACATTTTGAAGAGAGCAAAATATCTTGGGCCCAAAAAGGAACAGGACACTACCCAAATTCCAACACTTATTGCCGTGTATGTGACGCCCCTCCATGTGACGCCCCTCCGTGTGACGCCCCTCCGTGTGACGCCCCTCCGTGTGACGCCCCTCCGTGTGACGCCGCTCCGTGTGCCGCCCCTCCGTGTGACGCCGCTCCGTGTGCCGCCCCTCCGTGTGACGCCCCTCCGTGTGACGCCGCTCCGTGTGACGCCGCTCCGTGTGACGCCCCTCCGTGTGACGCCCCTCCGTGTGACGCCCCTCCGTGTGACGCCCCTCCGTGTGACGCCGCTCCGTGTGACGCCGCTCCGTGTGACGCCCCTCCGTGTGACGCCGCTCCGTGTGACGCCTCTCCGTGTGACGCCGCTCCGTGTGACGCCCCTCTGTGTGACGCCCCTCCGTGTGACGCCCCTCCGTGTGACGCCCCTCCGTGTGACGCTCCTCCGTGTGACGTCCCTCCGTGTGACGACCCTTCGTGTGACGCCCCTCCGTGTGACGCCGCTCCGTGTGACGCCCCTCCGTGTGACGCCGCTCCGTGTGACGCCGCTCCGTGTGACGCCGCTCCGTGTGACGCCGCTCCGTGTGACGCCCCTCCGTGTGACGCCCCTCCGTACCCGTCTGTTCACAGTGCACCCAGCTGGTGGACGAGTACTACGTCATCATCTACGACTTCCTGCTGAACCAGATGCGCGCCCACAGCATCTGCAAAGCCATCGGACTCTGCTCAACTGCTGACCAGGTGAGCTTACCCGGGACACATGTGGACACTGGACTCTGCTCGACTGCTGACCAGGTGAGCTGACCCGGGACACATGTGGACACGGGAGACTCTGTGCTCTGCTGCTGACCAGGTGAGCTGACCAGGTGAGCTGACCCGGGACACATGTCGACACGGGAGGCTCTGTGCTCCGCTGCTGACCAGGTGAGCTGACCAGGTGAGCTGACCCGGGACACATGTGGACACGGGAGACTCTGTGCTCTGCTGCTGACCAGGTGAGCTGACCCGGGACACATGTGGACACGGGAGACTCTGTGCTCTGCTGCTGACCAGGTGAGCTGACCAGGTGAGCTGACCCGGGACACATGTCGACACGGGAGACTGTGCTCTGCTGCTGACCAGGTGAGCTGACCAGGTGAGCTGACCCGGGACACATGTGGACACGGGAGACTCTGTGCTCTGCTGCTAACCAGGTGAGCTGACCAGGTGAGCTGACCCGGGACACATGTCGACACGGGAGACTCTGTGCTCTGCTGCTGACCAGGTGAGCTGACCAGGTGAGCTGACCCGGGACACATGTGGACACGGGAGACTCTGTGCTCTGCTGCTGACCAGGTGAGCTGACCAGGTGAGCTGACCCGGGACACATGTCGACACGGGAGACTCTGTGCTCTGCTGTTGACCAGGTGAGCTGACCAGGTGAGCTGACCCGGGACACATGTGGACACGGGAGACTCTGTGCTCTGCTGCTGACCAGG
This sequence comes from Chirona hameri, assembly GCA_036785665.1. Classification (NCBI taxonomy): domain Eukaryota; kingdom Metazoa; phylum Arthropoda; class Thecostraca; order Balanomorpha; family Balanidae; genus Chirona; species Chirona hameri. Next base: position 21,463 of record JAXIVJ010014304.1, on the reverse strand, counting down.
TGAGCTGACCCGGGACACATGTCGGCACGGGAGACTCTGTGCTCTGCTGCTGACCAGGTGAGCTGACCAGGTGAGCTGACCCGGGACACATGTCGACACGGGAGACTGTGCTCTGCTGCTGACCAGGTGAGCTGACCAGGTGAGCTGACCCGGGACACATGTGGACACGGGAGACTCTGTGCTCTGCTGCTGACCAGGTGAGCTGACCCGGGACACATGTCGACACGGGAGACTATGTGCTCTGCTGCTGACCAGGTGAGCTGACCAGGTGAGCTGACCCGGGACACATGTCGACACGGGAGACTCTGTGCTCTGCTGCTGACCAGGTGAGCTGACCAGGTGAGCTGACCCGGGACACATGTGGACACGGGAGACTATGTGCTCTGCTGCTGACCAGGTGAGCTGACCCGGGACACATGTCGACACGGGAGACTCTGTGCTCTGCTGCTGACCAGGTGAGCTGACCAGGTGAGCTGACCCGGGACACATGTGGACACGGGAGACTCTGTGCTCTGCTGCTGACCAGGTGAGCTGACCCGGGACACATGTCGGCACGGGAGACTCTGTGCTCTGCTGCTGACCAGGTGAGCTGACCAGGTGAGCTGACCCGGGACACATGTGGACACGGGAGACTCTGTGCTCTGCTGCTGACCAGGTGAGCTGACCCGGGACACATGTGGACACGGGAGACTCTGTGCTCTGCTGCTGACCAGGTGAGCTGACCAGGTGAGCTGACCCGGGACATATGTCGACACGGGAGACTCTGTGCTCTGCTGCTGACCAGGTGAGCTGACCAGGTGAGCTGACCCGGGACACATGTGGACACGGGAGACTCTGTGCTCTGCTGCTGACCAGGTGAGCTGACCAGGTGAGCTGACCCGGGACACATGTGGACACGGGAGTCTCTGTGCTCTGCTGCTTACCAGGTGAGCTGACCCGGGACACATGTGGACACGGGAGACTCTGTGCTCTGCTGCTGACCAGGTGAGCTGACCCGGGACACATGTGGACACGGGAGACTCTGTGCTCTGCTGCTGACCAGGTGAGCTGACCAGGTGAGCTGACCCGGGACACATGTGGACACGGGAGACTCTGTGCTCTGCTGCTGACCAGGTGAGCTGACCCGGGACACATGTCGACACGGGAGACTCTGTGCTCTGCTGCTGACCAGGTGAGCTGACCAGGTGAGCTGACCCGGGACACATGTGGACACGGGAGACTCTGTGCTCTGCTGCTGACCAGGTGAGCTGACCAGGTGAGCTGACCCGGGACACATGTGGACACGGGAGACTCTGTGCTCTGCTGCTGACCAGGTGAGCTGACCCGGGACACATGTCGGCACGGGAGACTCTGTGCTCTGCTGCTGACCAGGTGAGCTGACCAGGTGAGCTGACCCGGGACACATGTCGACACGGGAGACTCTGTGCTCTGCTGCTGACCAGGTGAGCTGACCAGGTGAGCTGACCCGGGACACATGTGGACACGGGAGACTCTGTGCTCTGCTGCTGACCAGGTGAGCTGACCCGGGACACATGTCGACACGGGAGACTGTGCTCTGCTGCTGACCAGGTGAGCTGACCAGGTGAGCTGACCCGGGACACATGTCGACACGGGAGACTCTGTGCTCTGCTGCTGACCAGGTGAGCTGACCAGGTGAGCTGACCCGGGACACATGTGGACACGGGAGACTATGTGCTCTGCTGCTGACCAGGTGAGCTGACCCGGGACACATGTCGGCACGGGAGACTCTGTGCTCTGCTGCTGACCAGGTGAGCTGACCCGGGACACATGTCGGCACGGGAGACTCTGTGCTCTGCTGCTGACCAGGTGAGCTGACCCGGGACACATGTGGACACGGGAGACTCTGTGCTCTGCTGCTGACCAGGTGAGCTGACCCGGGACACATGTCGACACAGGAGACTCTGTGCTCTGCTGCTGACCAGGTGAGCTGACCAGGTGAGCTGACCCGGGACACATGTGGACACGGGAGACTCTGTGCTCTGCTGCTGACCAGGTGAGCTGACCAGGTGAGCTGACCCGGGACACATGTGGACACGGGAGACTCTGTGCTCTGCTGCTGACCAGGTGAGCTGACCCGGGACACATGTGGACACGGGAGACTCTGTGCTCTGCTGCTGACCAGGTGAGCTGACCCGGGACACATGTGGACACGGGAGACTCTGTGCTCTGCTGCTGACCAGGTGAGCTGACCCGGGACACATGTCGACACGGGAGACTCTGTGCTCTGCTGCTGACCAGGTGAGCTGACCAGGTGAGCTGACCCGGGACACATGTGGACACGGGAGACTCTGTGCTCTGCTGCTGACCAGGTGAGCTGACCAGGTGAGCTGACCCGGGACACATGTGGACACGGGAGACTCTGTGCTCTGCTGCTGACCAGGTGAGCTGACCCGGGACACATGTCGACACGGGATACTCTGTGCTCTGCTGCTGACCAGGTGAGCTGACCCGGGACACATGTGGACACGGGAGACTGTGCTCTGCTGCTGACCAGGTGAGCTGACCCGGGACACATGTGGACACGGGAGACTCTGTGCTCTGCTGCTGACCAGGTGAGCTGACCAGGTGAGCTGACCCGGGACACATGTGGACACGGGACTGTGTTGAGCTGACCCGGAACACCGCGGGCAGGGAGGACGGACGGATGACTGTGTGAGTACTCGGGCTGGTGTGATGACATGACGGCCTAGGAGTTGTTAGACTAGTGCGTGCAACTCACTTAGCCCCGTATCGTTTATAGATGCACGGATCGGGTCATGCCGGACTATTGGTTAGGCCTGCCGTCTAGTGGACGATTTCGGAACTACAGGTTGCCGGCCGAGACGCTAAATGTTTAAAATCCGTAGACGAGCGGTGTTTTTCTTTAAAATCATATTAAATCTGCAAAGTATTGAAAAGGTGCACTCACCACGTTATAGAGCTTGCAAAATTTAGTAAGAAAAATACAATTTCGCTTGGCTGACCCGAAGCACTTTGGTTCCCGAAATCGGTACTTGTATCGTACCATGTTAAAATCCCACAGACGCCTGGCGCACATATCAAAATTTCGTTATAATTCTCAACCAACATAAACTATCGGAAAATCACAGCCAACACGTCAAAGACCAGCCATTTCGGTCTGAGAATGCGCAGGCGCCTTTTCTTAAGTTACAGCTGTCGCCGGCAATACTATCCCAAATGAGCCGCTTACTATTACGGGCGACCCGATACGTGCTTGTTAATGGTGAAAATAAAGCTTTGCTTGCTTTCTGTTGGCTGCTTTTCATTGCATAATTTTGTTTTCATTTTTGATGTCTTGCAGAAAGCTATCACTTTGTGTATTGTATCTGCTGAACATCCGTGTTCACGCCTTCACCGATCGCCATGTTCCCACATTGTCGTCACCGATCGCTCTCTTCCTGTTCGTCACCGATCGCTCTGTCCGCTGATCATCTCTCCTCATGTTCGTCACCGATCGCTCTGTCCGCTGATCATCTCTCTCTCTTCCTGTTCGTCACCGATCGCTCTGTCCGCTGATCATCTCTCCTCATGTTCGTCACCGATCGCTCTGTCCGCTGATCATCTCTTCCTGTTCGTCACCGATCGCTCTGTCCGCTGATCATCTCTCCTCATGTTCGTCACCGATCGCTCTGTCCGCTGATCATCTCTCCTCATGTTCGTCACCGATCGCTCTGTCCGCTCATCATCTCTCCTCATGTTCGTCACCGATCGCTCTGTCCGCTGATCATCTCTTCCTGTTCGTCACCGATCGCTCTGTCCGCTGATCATCTCTCCTCTTCCTGTTCGTCACCGATCGCTCTGTCCGCTGATCATCTCTCCTCATGTTCGTCACCGATCGCTCTGTCCGCTGATCATCTCTTCCTGTTCGTCACCGATCGCTCTGTCCGCTGATCATCTCTCCTCATGTTCGTCACCGATCGCTCTGTCCGCTGATCATCTCTCCTCATGTTCGTCACCGATCGCTCTGTCCGCTCATCATCTCTCCTCTTCCTGTTCGTCACCGATCGCTCTGTCCGCTGATCATCTCTCCTCATGTTCGTCACCGATCGCTCTGTCCGCTGATCATCTCTCCTCTTCCTGTTCGTCACCGATCGCACTGTCCGCTGATCATTTATCCTCTTCCTGTTCGTCACCGATCGCTCTGTCCGCTGATCATCTCTTCCTGTTCGTCACCGATCTCTCTGTCCGCTGATCATCTCTCCTCTTCCTGTTCGTCACCGATCGCTCTGTCCGCTGATCATCTCTCCTCATGTTCGTCACCGATCGCTCTGTCCGCTGATCATTTATCCTCTTCCTGTTCGTCACCGATTGCTCTGTCCGCTGATCATCTCTCCTCATGTTCGTCACCGATCGCTCTGTCCGCTGATCATCTCTCCTCTTCCTGTTCGTCACCGATCGCTCTGTCCGCTGATCATCTCTCCTCATGTTCGTCACCGATTGCTCTGTCCGCTGATCATCTCTCTCTTCCTGTTCGTCACCGATCGCTCTGTCCGCTGATCATCTCTCCTCATGTTCGTCACCGATCGCTCTGTCCGCTGATCATCTCTTCCTGTTCGTCACCGATCGCTCTGTCCGCTGATCATCTCTCTTCCTGTTCGTCACCGATCGCTCTGTCCGCTGATCATCTCTTCCTGTTCGTCACCGATCGCTCTGTCCGCTCATCATCTCTCCTCATGTTCGTCACCGATCGCTCTGTCCGCTGATCATCTCTCCTCTTCCTGTTCGTCACCGATTGCTCTGTCCGCTGATCATCTCTCCTCTTCCTGTTCGTCACCGATCGCTCTGTCCGCTGATCATCTCTCCTCTTCCTGTTCGTCACCGATCGCTCTGTCCGCTGATCATCTCTCCTCTTCCTGTTCGTCACCGATCACTCTGTCCGCTGATCATCTCTCCTCTTCCTGTTCGTCACCGATTGCTCTGTCCGCTGATCATCTCTCCTCTTCCTGTTCGTCACCGATCGCTCTGTCCGCTGATCATCTCTCCTCTTCCTGTTCGTCACCGATCGCTATGTCCGCTGATCATCTCTCCTCTTCCTGTTCGTCACCGATTGCTCTGTCCGCTGATCATCTCTCTCTTCCTGTTCGTCACCGATCGCTCTGTCCGCTGATCATCTCTCCTTTTCCTGTTCGTCACCGATCGCTCTTTCCGCTGATCATCTCTCCTCTTCCTGTTCGTCACCGATCGCTCTGTCCGCTGATCATCTCTCCTCTTCCTGTTCGTCACCGATCGCTCTGTCCGCTGATCATCTCTCCTCATGTTCCTCACCGATCGCTCTGTCCGCTGATCATCTCTCCTCTTCCTGTTCGTCACCGATCGCTCTGTCCGCTGATCATCTCTCCTCTTCCTGTTCGTCACCGATCGCTCTGTCCGCTGATCATCTCTTCCTGTTCGTCACCGATCGCTCTGTCCGCTGATCATCTCTCTCTCTTCCTGTTCGTCACCGATCGCTCTGTCCGCTGATCATTTATCCTCTTCCTGTTCGTCACCGATCGCTCTGTCCGCTGATCATCTCTCCTCTTCCTGTTCGTCACCGATCGCTCTGTCCGCTGATCATCTCTCTCTCTTCCTGTTCGTCACCGATCGCTCTGTCCGCTGATCATTTATCCTCTTCCTGTTCGTCACCGATCGCTCTGTCCGCTGATCATCTCTCCTCTTCCTGTTCGTCACCGATCGCTCTGTCCGCTGATCATCTCTTCCTGTTCGTCACCGATCGCTCTGTCCGCTGATCATCTCTCTCTCTCTCTTCCTGTTCCTCACCGATTGCTCTGTCCGCTGATCATCTCTTCCTGTTCGTCACCGATCGCTCTGTCCGCTGATCATCTCTCCTCTTCCTGTTCGTCACCGATCGCTCTGTCCGCTGATCATCTCTCCTCTTCCTGTTCCTCACTGATCGCTCTGTCCGCTGATCATCTCTTCCTGTTCGTCACCGATCGCTCTGTCCGCTGATCATCTCTTCCTGTTCGTCACCGATCGCTCTGTCCGCTGATCATCTCTCCTCTTCCTGTTCGTCACCGATCGCTCTGTCCGCTGATCATCTCTCCTCTTCCTGTTCGTCACCGATCGCTCTGTCCGCTGATCATTTATCCTCTTCCTGTTCGTCACCGATCGCTCTGTCTGCTGATCATCTCTCTTCTTCCTGTTCCTCACCGATCGCTCTGTCCGCTGATCATCTCTCCTCTTCCTGTTCGTCACCGATCGCTCTGTCCGCTGATCATCTCTCCTCTTCCTGTTCGTCACCGATCGCTCTGTCCGCTGATCATCTCTCTTCTTCCTGTTCCTCACCGATCGCTCTGTCCGCTGATCATCTCTCCTCTTCCTGTTCGTCACCGATCGCTCTGTCCGCTGATCATCTCTCCTCTTCCTGTTCGTCACCGATCGCTCTGTCCGCTGATCATCTCTCTTCCTGTTCGTCACCGATCGCTCTGTCCGCTGATCATCTCTCCTCTTCCTGTTCGTCACCGATCGCTCTGTCCGCTGATCATCTCTCCTCATGTTCGTCACCGATTGCTCTGTCCGCTGATCATCTCTCTCTTCCTGTTCGTCACCGATCGCTCTGTCCGCTGATCATCTCTCCTCATGTTCGTCACCGATCGCTCTGTCCGCTGATCATCTCTTCCTGTTCGTCACCGATCGCTCTGTCCGCTGATCATCTCTCTCTTCCTGTTCGTCACCGATCGCTCTGTCCGCTGATCATCTCTTCCTGTTCGTCACCGATCGCTCTGTCCGCTCATCATCTCTCCTCATGTTCGTCACCGATCGCTCTGTCCGCTCATCATCTCTCCTCTTCCTGTTCGTCACCGATTGCTCTGTCCGCTGATCATCTCTCCTCTTCCTGTTCGTCACCGATCGCTCTGTCCGCTGATCATCTCTCCTCTTCCTGTTCGTCACCGATCGCTCTGTCCGCTGATCATCTCTCCTCTTCCTGTTCGTCACCGATCGCTCTGTCCGCTGATCATCTCTCCTCTTCCTGTTCGTCACCGATTGCTCTGTCCGCTGATCATCTCTCCTCTTCCTGTTCGTCACCGATCGCTCTGTCCGCTGATCATCTCTCCTCTTCCTGTTCGTCACCGATCGCTATGTCCGCTGATCATCTCTCCTCTTCCTGTTCGTCACCGATTGCTCTGTCCGCTGATCATCTCTCTCTTCCTGTTCGTCACCGATCGCTCTGTCCGCTGATCATCTCTCCTCTTCCTGTTCGTCACCGATCGCTCTTTCCGCTGATCATCTCTCCTCTTCCTGTTCGTCACCGATCGCTCTGTCCGCTGATCATCTCTCCTCTTCCTGTTCGTCACCGATCGCTCTGTCCGCTGATCATCTCTCCTCATGTTCCTCACCGATCGCTCTGTCCGCTGATCATCTCTCCTCTTCCTGTTCGTCACCGATCGCTCTGTCCGCTGATCATCTCTCCTCTTCCTGTTCGTCACCGATCGCTCTGTCCGCTGATCATCTCTTCCTGTTCGTCACCGATCGCTATGTCCGCTGATCATCTCTCTCTCTTCCTGTTCGTCACCGATCGCTCTGTCCGCTGATCATGTATCCTCTTCCTGTTCGTCACCGATCGCTCTGTCCGCTGATCATCTCTCCTCTTCCTGTTCGTCACCGATCGCTCTGTCCGCTGATCATCTCTCTCTCTCTCTTCCTGTTCGTCACCGATCGCTCTGTCCGCTGATCATTTATCCTCTTCCTGTTCGTCACCGATCGCTCTGTCCGCTGATCATCTCTCCTCTTCCTGTTCGTCACCGATCGCTCTGTCCGCTGATCATCTCTTCCTGTTCGTCACCGATCGCTCTGTCCGCTGATCATCTCTCTCTCTCTTCCTGTTCCTCACCGATTGCTCTGTCCGCTGATCATCTCTTCCTGTTCGTCACCGATCGCTCTGTCCGCTGATCATCTCTCCTCTTCCTGTTCGTCACCGATCGCTCTGTCCGCTGATCATCTCTCCTCTTCCTGTTCGTCACCGATCGCTCTGTCCGCTGATCATCTCTCCTCTTCCTGTTCCTCACTGATCGCTCTGTCCGCTGATCATCTCTTCCTGTTCGTCACCGATCGCTCTGTCCGCTGATCATCTCTTCCTGTTCGTCACCGATCGCTCTGTCCGCTGATCATCTCTCCTCTTCCTGTTCGTCACCGATCGCTCTGTCCGCTGATCATCTCTCCTATTCCTGTTCGTCACCGATCGCTCTGTCCGCTGATCATTTATCCTCTTCCTGTTCGTCACCGATCGCTCTGTCCGCTGATCATCTCTCTTCTCCCTGTTCCTCACCGATCGCTCTGTCCGCTGATCATCTCTCCTCTTCCTGTTCGTCACCGATCGCTCTGTCCGCTGATCATCTCTCCTCTTCCTGTTCGTCACCGATCGCTCTGTCCGCTGATCATTTATCCTCTTCCTGTTCGTCACCGATCGCTCTGTCCGCTGATCATCTCTCTCTTCCTGTTCGTCACCGATTGCTCTGTCCGCTGATCATCTCTCCTCTTCCTGTTCGTCACCGATCGCTCTGTCCGCTGATCATCTCTCCTCTTCCTGTTCGTCACCGATCGCTCTGTCCGCTGATCATCTCTCCTCTTCCTGTTCGTCACCGATCGCTCTGTCCGCTGATCATCTCTCCTCTTCCTGTTCGTCACCGATCGCTCTGTCCGCTGATCATCTCTCCTCTTCCTGTTCGTCACCGATCGCTCTGTCCGCTGATCATCTCTCCTCTTCCTGTTCGTCACCGATCGCTCTGTCCGCTGATCATTTATCCTCTTCCTGTTCGTCACCGATCGCTCTGTCCGCTGATCATCTCTCTTCTTCCTGTTCCTCACCGATCGCTCTGTCCGCTGATCATCTCTCCTCTTCCTGTTCGTCACCGATCGCTCTGTCCGCTGATCATCTCTCCTCTTCCTGTTCGTCACCGATCGCTCTGTCCGCTGATCATTTATCCTCTTCCTGTTCGTCACCGATCGCTCTGTCCGCTGATCATCTCTCTCTTCCTGTTCGTCACCGATTGCTCTGTCCGCTGATCATCTCTCCTCTTCCTGTTCGTCACCGATCGCTCTGTCCGCTGATCATCTCTCCTCTTCCTGTTCGTCACCGATCGCTCTGTCCGCTGATCATCTCTCCTCTTCCTGTTCGTCACCGATCGCTCTGTCCGCTGATCATCTCTCCTCTTCCTGTTCGTCACCGATCGCTCTGTCCGCTGATCATCTCTCCTCTTCCTGTTCGTCACCGATCGCTCTGTCCGCTGATCATCTCTCCTCTTCCTGTTTCTGCGGCAGCTGCCATCGCTGCGGCGGACTATTATGGCATTGTTGTCCTGAACTGTGTACTCTCCTGTGTTATAGCAGACCCCGCTGTGGCCGACTTAGAGCAGACCCCGCTGTGGCCGACTTAGAGCAGACCCCGCTGTGGCTGACTGTTACCACATTCTGCTGTGTCCGCTGACCATCTCCCGAGTTACCCCGAGTTACCCCGAGTTACCCCGAGTTACCCCGAGTTACCCCGAGTTACCCCGAGTTACCCCGAGTTACCCCGAGTTACCCCGAGTTACCCCGAGTTACCCCGAGTTACCCCGAGTTACCCCGAGTTACCCCGAGTTACCCCGAGTTACCCCGAGTTACCCCGAGTTATCCCGAGTTATCCCGAGTTATCCCGAGTTACCCCGAGTTACCCCGAGTTACCCCGAGTTACCCCGTGTTACCCCGTGTTACCCCGTGTTACCCCGTGTTACCCCGTGTTACCCCGTGTTACCCCGAGTTACCCCGAGTTATCCCGAGTTATCCCGAGTTATCCCGAGTTATCCCGAGTTATCCCGAGTTATCCCGAGTTACCCCGAGTTACCCCGAGTTACCCCGAGTTACCCCGAGTTATCCCGTGTTATCCCGTGTTATCTCGTGTTATGGGCGCCATGTGACCTTCGTTGTCGGAGCGCCCTAAAACCTCAATCATCATCATTACCCCATGTTACCCCGTGCTACCCCGTGTTACCCCGTGTTACCCCGTGTTACCCCGTGTTACCCCGTGTTACCCCGTGTTACCCCGTGTTACCCCGTGTTACCCCGTGTTACCCCGTGTTACCCCGTGTTACCCCGTGTTACCCCGTGTTACCCCGTGTTACCCCGTGTTACCCCGTGTTACCCCGTGTTACCCCGTGTTACCCCGTGTTACCCCGTGTTACCCCGTGTTACCCCGTGTTACCCCGTGTTACCCCGTGTTACCCCGTGTTACCCCGTGTTACCCCGTGTGTTGCCCCGTGTTAACCCGAGTTACCCCTCTGTACAGCAGAGCCCGCTGTGGGTGACGGTCCCCGGCGACTCTGAGGCGGCGGCGGCGCTCCGGCCTCTGATCTCTCTGATCCCTCTGGAGCAGCCCGAGCCCCAGCCGGAGCTGGAGGCCGTACCTCTGGCCGAGCTGACCGCGGCCACCCGGCCATACAAGGGTAAGATGACCTAGATGTCCCCCTCTACACGAGGGTGAGATGACATACCTGTCCCCCTCTACACGAGGGTGAGATGACATGGCTGCCCCCGGCCACACAAGGGTGAGGTGACATAGCTGTCTCCCTCTACACGAGGGTGAGGTGACATAGCTGTCCCCCTCTACACGAGGGTGAGGTGACATAGCTGTCCCCCTCTACACGAGGGTGAGATGACATAGCTGTCCCCCTCTACACGAGGGTGAGGTGACATAGCTGTCCCCCTCTACAAGAGGGTGAGGTGACATAGCTGTCCCCCTCTACACGAGGGTGAGGTGACATAGCTGTCCCCCTCTACAAGAGGGTGAGACATAGAGGTGGCAAAAGTTCATATTTTTGGGAACCCAGACCCGACCCGGTCCCAAAAGCTGAAAAATGGACCCAGTTATACCCGGTGCAAGTTAAGTTTAGAGCCAGTGGACCCAACTAGCAAAATGTTGTCCCGCAACTTATTGGTAAATCTCCACTCTGCAGTTAGTGCAAGTAAACTAACCATTGTAGTTGCAAATACATACAGTTCAGATTGGCCAACAGTACAAAGAAACCTGCGTATCAGTGTTCCTACTTGCGTGAAACCAGCATGAAACATAAGTTGGACCCAGTCTGTACCCGGTATCATTCGGCGGGACTCAGTCTGGGACCAACTGGGTCTAGAGACCGGGTTTTCGGGTCCACGTTTTGCCACCTCTAATGAGAAGCCATTTTGGATATAGCAGCCTCCGGGCTAATGGCACCCGTTATTGTCGTGGCACCCGTTATAGTTAAAGTGGTAGGAGGGTGAATATGTGATGGGCTTTCAGATGTTGTTTCTGGTCAGGCTATTGTGCTGCTGCGGATAAACGCGTGCTTACGCCTGGTTCGAAGAGATTTATCGATTGTCGCTGACTTAATTTTGCTCAACAAAAGAGTGCGACACGTGCTGTTTCTGCGAAGTGGGTGTGGATGTTCATCATCGCCATTTTGCTGGCCAGTTCCAGTTGAGGCAGTGAGTTTGCCATGTCAGCTTGTTGTACCTCCGGTAGGCTGGTTAGGGACCCAGATGTGAGTTTGCCATGTCAGCTTGTTGTAACTCCGGTAGGCTGGTTAGGGACCCAGATGTGAGTTTGCCATGTCAGCTTGTTGTAACTCTGGTAGGCTGGTTAGGAACCCAGATGTGAGTTTGCCATGTCAGCTTGTTGTACCTCCGGTAGGCTGGTTAGGGACCCAGATGTGAGTTTGCCATGTCAGCTTGTTGTAACTCCGGTAGGCTGGTTAGGGACCCAGATGTGAGTTTGCCATGTCAGCTTGTTGTAACTCTGGTAGGCTGGTTAGGGACCCAGATGTGAGTTTGCCATGTCAGCTTGTTGTACCTCCGGTAGGCTGGTTAGGGACCCAGATGTGAGTTTGCCATGTCAGCTTGTTGTAACTCTGGTAGGCTGGTTAGGGACCCAGATGTGAGTTTGCCATGTCAGCTTGTTGTAACTCCGGTAGGCTGGTTAGGAACCCAGATGTGAGTTTGCCATGTCAGCTTGTTGTACCTCCGGTAGGCTGGTTAGGGACCCAGATGTGAGTTTGCCATGTCAGCTTGTTGTAACTCCGGTAGGCTGGTTAGGAACCCAGATGTGAGTTTGCCATGTCAGCTTGTTGTAACTCCGGTAGGCTGGTTAGGAACCCAGATGTGAGTTTGCCATGTCAGCTTGTTGTAACTCCGGTAGGCTGGTTAGGGACCCAGATGTGAGTTTGCCATGTCAGCTTGTTGTAACTCTGGTAGGCTGGTTAGGGACCCAGATGTGAGTTTGCCATGTCAGCTTGTTGTAACTCCGGTAGGCTGGTTAGGAACCCAGATGTGAGTTTGCCATGTCAGCTTGTTGTAACTCCGGTAGGCTGGTTAGGGACCCAGATGTGAGTTTGCCATGTCAGCTTGTTGTAACTCTGGTAGGCTGGTTAGGGACCCAGATGTGAGTTTGCCATGTCAGCTTGTTGTAACTCTGGTAGGCTGGTTAGGGACCCAGATGTGAGTTTGCCATGTCAGCTTGTTGTAACTCTGGTAGGCTGGTTAGGGACCCAGATGTGAGTTTGCCATGTCAGCTTGTTGTAACTCCGGTAGGCTGGTTAGGGACCCAGATGTGAGTTTGCCATGTCAGCTTGTTGTACCTCCGGTAGGCTGGTTAGGAACCCAGATGTGAGTTTGCCATGTCAGCTTGTTGTAACTCCGGTAGGCTGGTTAGGGACCCAGATGTGAGTTTGCCATGTACGTCTGTTGTACCTCTGGTAGGCTGGTTAGGGACCCAGATGTGAGTTTGCCATGTCAGCTTGTTGTAACTCGGGTAGGCTGGTTAGGGACCCAGATGTGAGTTTGCCATGTCAGCTTGTTGTAACTCTGGTAGGGGTGCCCATATGCTGCTAACATGCCGTGTGCATGCGGAAACAACATGCCGCAAATCATCTCCTGTGAATTTTACCCGGCCTTAGGCTCCGACCGATGCGATAGACGTGTCACACACAACATGTGTTAAACTGCAGTATGTCTGTCTGTCCGCCAGTGGTGGCGAAGAAGGGAGACCACCTGAAGAAGAAGCTGCACAGCGTCAAACTGCACAAGTCTGCACGGCGCGCCTACGGCAATGACGGACGTGAGTTATGTGAGGCTACTGGACTGGAGAGCTGTCGTGAGTTATGGGAGGCTACTGGACTGGAGAGCTGTCGTGAGTTATGGGAGGCTACTGGACTGGAGAGCTGTCGTGAGTTATGGGAGGCTACTGGACTGGAGAGCTGTCGTGAGTTATGTGAGGCTACTGGACTGGAGAGCTGTCGTGAGTTATGGGAGGCTACTGGACTGGAGAGCTGTCGTGAGTTATGGGAGGCTACTGGACTGGAGAGCTGTCGTGAGTTATGTGAGGCTACTGGACTGGAGAGCTGTCGTGAGTTAGGTGAGGCTACTGGACTGGAGAGCTGTCGTGAGTTATGGGAGGCTACTGGACTGGAGAGCTGTCGTGAGTTATGGGAGGCTACTGGACTGGAGAGCTGTCGTGAGTTATGTGAGGCTACTGGACTGGAGAGCTGTCGTGAGTTATGTGAGGCTACTGGACTGGAGAGCTGTCGTGAGTTATGTGAGGCTACTGGACTGGAGAGCTGTCGTGAGTTATGGGAGGCTACTGGACTGGAGAGCTGTTGGTCGCACAAAATGGCCAACTTGCCTATGTTCTCGTTTGGGGCACCTCATTTATGTAATGATCCACTCACCCCACTCCATGTTTCTCTTAATAGTTAATCGCACACCTATTCCTCCCCAATTTATGTAATAATAAGTAACACGGTCCTGTATTGTTACCTGTTGCTATTTTGCAAGATTTGTTAATCGAGAGCCGACATGTGCATTTGCATGTGCAACTGGCGCCATTATCCGGCAACTGGCGCCATTATCCCGCAACTGGCGCCATTATCCCGCAACTGGCGGTATTATCCCGCAACTGGCGCCATTATCCCGCGACTGGCGCCATTATCCCGCAACTGGCGCCATTATCCCGCGACTGGCGGCATTATCCCGCGACTGGCGGCATTATCCCGCGACTGGCGCCATTATCCCGCGACTGGCGCCATTATCCCGCGACTGGCCGCATTATCCCGCGACTGGCCGCATTATCCCGCGACTGGCCGCATTATCCCGCGACTGGCGCCATTATCCCGCGACTGGCCGCATTATCCCGCGACTGGCGCCATTATCCCGCGACTGGCCGCATTATCCCGCGACTGGCCGCATTATCCCGTAACTGGCGCCATTATCCCGCAACTGGCGCCATTATCCCGCAACTGGTGCCATTATCCCGCGACTGGCGGCATTATCCCGCGACTGGCGCCATTATCCCGCGACTGGCGCCATTATCCCGCGACTGGCGCCATTATCCCGCGACTGGCGCCATTATCCCGCGACTGGCCGCATTATCCCGCGACTGGCGCCATTATCCCGCGACTGGCGCCATTAGTCCCAATACACTAAGACCGCTGCCCTGTGTTTGTGAAGATGTGTTTACTGTATCTGCTCGACTGGCTTGGTGTAGCTGTAGTCGGTGTATTGGTGGGTCGGAGGGACACCATTGTGTCACTTTGGAGGGCGCTCAGTACGTATTCGGTGTATTGGTGGGTCGGAGGGACACCATTGTGTCACTTTGGAGGGCGCTCAGTACGAGCATCAGCCCAGTCATCGTCAGTACGTCGTCGAGTTACAAAAGTCAGACCTTGGAGCCCGGCACTGGACCGGGTGGGCTCGGTTCCAGGCTGGAGATGCCTGGTAAGGCTGGAGATGCCTGGTAAGGCTGCTGTCATGGCGGGCGTATGTCGTGATCAGTTATTTACCATGACAAAACGGTACAGTCAATGTGTTTATCACGAGCATTACATGTTCGATTGTATCTGTAGCCAGCTCAGATTCAGATTGTTTGTCTGTAGCCAGCTCAGATTCAGATTGTTTGTCTGTAGCCAGCTCAGATTCAGATTGTTTGTCTGTAGCCAGCTCAGATTCAGATTGTTTGTCTGTAGCCAGCTCAGATTCAGATTGTTTGTATGTAGCCAGCTCAGATTCAGATTGTTTGGCTGTAGCCAGCTCAGATTCAGATTGTTTGTCTGTAGCCAGCTCAGATTCAGATTGTTTGTCTGTAGCCAGCTCAGGCTGCGTCGTGCCTTTGCGGTACACCTATAGCAATGCCAGTCGCGGTCCAGTCGCCGTCCAGTCACGGTCCAGTCGCCGTCCAGTCGCCGTCCAGTCACGGTCAAGACACGGTCCAGTCGCCGTCCAGTCACGGTCCAGTCACGGTCCAGTCGCCGTCCAGTCGCCGTCCAGTCGCCGTCCAGTCGCGGTCCACCGCGAGACTTTCAAACTTAGCGCATATGTTTACCATTTCAACTCCCGGATGTCATTACAGCTGACAGCAGCTGAGCATTGCCTCTGTCCATCTCCACAGTGTCACACTACAACCCGCTGGACAGCTCGGTGCCGGCCGCCGCCGTCTCCGTCCCTCAGCAGGGGCGGCGCGGCCTGCCTGACCTGACCATTACAGCTGACAGCAGCTCAGCATTGCCTCTGTCCATCTCCACAGTGTCACACTACAACCCGCTGGACAGCTCGGTGCCGGCCGCCGCCGTCTCCGTCCCCCAGCAGGGGCGGCGCGGCCTGCCTGACCTGACCATTACAGCTGACAGCAGCTGAGCATTGCCTCTGTCCATCTCCACAGTGTCACACTACAACCCGCTGGACAGCTCGGTGCCGGCCGCCGCCGTCTCCGTCCCTCAGCAGGGGCGGCGCGGCCTGCCTGACCTGACCATTACAGCTGACAGCAGCTCAGCATTGCTTCTGTCCATCTCCACAGTGTCACACTACAACCCGCTGGACAGCTCGGTGCCGGCCGCCGCCGTCTCCGTCCCCCAGCAGGGGCGGCGCGGCCTGCCTGACCTGACCATTACAGCTGACAGCAGCTCAGCATTGCTTCTGTCCATCTCCACAGTGTCACACTACAACCCCCTGGACAGCTCGGTGCCGGCCGCCGCCGTCTCCGTCCCCCAGCAGCTGCCCCTGGCGCGGCTCGGCCTGCCCGACCTGACCGGCCTGTTCAAACCCAACACAGAGCTCTGCGACTTGTGCGAGTTTGGTCTGCGAGAGCTGCAGAAGGTCCTGGAGAATGGCGCCACGGAGGTGAGGGCAGAGACATCTGGTGGCAGGACGGGCAAGTGGAAGTGCGGGGAGGTGTAGATGGCGCTGGTGTAATGTTGGAAAGGTGGTACAGGGTTTAAGGCGAGATTAATGTGTTCACTGTAGCGAGGACACGGTCAAGCTCTCACTTCAAGGCAACAAATGATCTTGAAATTCTCAAATTCCAGAAATATTATTAGATGAAATCTGTAACATTTCATCTCTTTTAACTAACAGTGAAGTCTACTGCTTCTGTTTTCGTCATTTTGACCAAAGCTTCCACATTTTGAATGGTTTCTCGGAAGACTCTTGCCACCCATTAACACAGGGTATTACGCGAGGATATAATGTTTGTATTGCATCATTGAGTTAATCATGGTAGGGACACACGCTACCCGGGTGTGTATGTTTCTCCTCAGGATGAGATTACAGAGGACGTGGGCCGCCTCTGTGACCTACTGCCGTCTCCCTGTGTGTCTGTGTCTGTGTGTCTGTGTGTGACGTGTCCCTTTGTCCTCCTCAGGATGAGATTACAGAGGACGTGGGCCGCCTCTGTGACCTGCTGCCCGGCACGCTGACCGGCCGCTGTCATGAGTTCGTCAACGATTACGGCAGCTTTGTGGTGCAGATGCTGGCCGAGGAGATCGACCCCACGGAGGTGAGCCAACTGAACCCTCCACCTCTTAAAACGGTAAGCAGTGCAGTACTTATCACTGGAGTAACTGACTGTCAAATATGTGTATACTGCGCGAACAGCTGTTTGTTTTCGTATTCGTCTGTCGACTGAAGGTATTCCCATGGCGCATCACCCACCAGATGACCTCAAAATCTGCCACTTAAGACCCCGCACTCCCCAGGCCAGTTCGGTGTCAGAAGCCAGCTGAAGTAGAACTCGGCGAGGCAGGCTGACATTCCGGGATAAACAGCTGAGGGAGGCTGACATTCCGGGATAGACCGCTGTTAGGCTGACATTCCGGGATAGACAGCTGAGGGAGGCTGACATTCCGGGATAGACAGCTGAGGGAGGCTGACATTCCGGGATAGACAGCTGAGCGAGGCTGACATTCCGGGATAGATAGCTGAGCGATGCTGACATTCCGGGATAGACCGCTGTTAGGCTGACATTCCGGGATAGACCGCTGAGGGAGGCTGACATTCCGGGATAGACCGCTGAGCGAGGCTGACATTCCGGGATAGACAGCTGAGCGAGGCTGACATTCCGGGATAGACAGCTGAGGGAGGCTGACATTCCGGGATAGACAGCTGAGCGAGGCTGACATTCCGGGATAGACAGCTGTTAGGCTGACATTCCGGGATAGACCGCTGTTAGGCTGACATTCCGGGATAGACCGCTGTTAGGCTGACATTCAGGGATAGACAGCTGAGCGAGGCTGACATTCCGGGATAGACCGCTGTTAGGCTGACATTCCGGGATAGACAGCTGAGGGAGGCTGACATTCCGGGATAGACAGCTGAGGGAGGCTGACATTCCGGGATAGACAGCTGAGCGAGGCTGACATTCCGGGATAGACAGCTGAGCGAGGCTGACATTCCGGGATAGACCGCTGTTAGGCTGACATTCCGGGATAGACCGCTGAGGGAGGCTGACATTCCGGGATAGACCGCTGAGCGAGGCTGACATTCCGGGATAGACAGCTGAGCGAGGCTGACATTCCGGGATAGACAGCTGAGCGAGGCTGACATTCCGGGATAGACAGCTGAGCGAGGCTGACATTCCGGGATAGACAGCTGTTAGCTGACATTCCGGGATAGACCGCTGTTAGGCTGACATTCCGGGATAGACAGCTGTTAGGCTGACATTCCGGGATAGACAGCTGAGCGAGGCTGACATTCCGGGATAGACCGCTGAGCGAGGCTGACATTCCGGGATAGACAGCTGAGCGAGGCTGACATTCCGGGATAGACAGCTGAGCGAGGCTGACATTCCGGGATAGACCGCTGAGCGAGGCTGACATTCCGGGATAGACCGCTGAGCGAGGCCGACATTCCGGGATAGACAGCTGAGCGAGGCTGACATTCCGGGATAGACAGCTGAGCGAGGCTGACATTCCGGGATAGACAGCTGAGCGAGGCTGACATTCCGGGATAGACAGCTGAGCGAGGCTGACATTCCGGGATAGACAGCTGAGCGAGGCTGACATTCCGGGATAGACAGCTGTTAGGCTGACATTCCGGGATAGACCGCTGTTAGGCTGACATTCCGGGATAGACAGCTGAGCGAGGCTGACATTCCGAGATAGACAGCTGAGCGAGGCTGACATTCCGGGATAGACCGCTGAGCGAGGCTGACATTCCGGGATAGACCGCTGAGCGAGGCTGACATTCCGAGATAGACAGCTGAGCGAGGCTGACATTCCGGGATAGACAGCTGAGCGAGGCTGACATTCCGGGATAGACAGCTGTTAGGCTGACATTCCGGGATAGACCGCTGTTAGGCTGACATTCCGGGATAGACAGCTGAGGGAGGCTGACATTCCGGGATAGACAGCTGAGCGAGGCTGACATTCCGGGATAAACAGCTGAGCGAGGCTGACATTCCGGGATAGACAGCTGTTAGGCTGACATTCCGGGATAAACAGCTGAGGCATGCTGACATTCCGGGATAGACAGCTGAGCGAGGCTGACATTCCGGGATAAACAGCTGAGCGAGGCTGACATTCCGGGATAGACAGCTGAGGGAGGCTGACATTCCGGGATAGACAGCTGAGGGAGGCTGACATTCCGGGATAAACAGCTGAGCGAGGCTGACATTCCGGGATAGACAGCTGAGGGAGGCTGACATTCCGGGATAGACAGCTGAGGGAGGCTGACATTCCGGGATAGACCGCTGTTAGGCTGACATTCCGGGATAGACAGCTGAGGGAGGCTGACATTCCGGGATAGACCGCTGTTAGGCTGACATTCCGGGATAGACAGCTGAGGGAGGCTGACATTCCGGGATAGACAGCTGAGCGAGGCTGACATTCCGGGATAGACAGCTGTTAGGCTTGACATTCCGGGATAGACAGCTGAGGGAGGCTGACATTCCGGGATAGACAGCTGAGCGAGGCTGACATTCCGGGATAGACAGCTGAGGGAGGCTGACATTCCGGGATAAACAGCTGAGGGAGGCTGACATTCCGGGATAGACAGCTGAGCGAGGCTGACATTCCGGGATAGACCGCTGTTAGGCTGACATTCCGGGATAGACAGCTGAGCGAGGCTGACATTCCGGGATAGACCGCTGTTAGGCTGACATTCCGGGATAGACAGCTGAGCGAGGCTGACATTCCGGGATAGACCGCTGTTAGGCTGACATTCCGGGATAGACAGCTGAGCGAGGCTGACATTCCGGGATAGACAGCTGAGCGAGGCTGACATTCCGGGATAGACCGCTGTTAGGCTGACATTCCGGGATAGACAGCTGAGCGAGGCTGACATTCCGGGATAGACAGCTGAGCGAGGCTGACATTCCGGGATAGACAGCTGAGCGAGGCTGACATTCCGGGATAGACCGCTGAGCGGGCTGACATTCCGGGATAAACAGCTGAGCGAGGCTGACATTCCGGGATAGACCGCTGTTAGGCTGACATTCCGGGATAGACAGCTGTTAGGCTGACATTCCGGGATAGACAGCTGTTAGGCTGACATTCCGGGATAAACAGCTGAGGGAGGCTGACATTCCGGGATAGACAGCTGTTAGGCTGACATTCCGGGATAGACAGCTGGCTGACATTCCGGGATATACAGCTGAGCGAGGCTGACATTCCGGGATAGACAGCTGTTAGGCTGACATTCCGGGATAAACAGCTGAGGGAGGCTGACATTCCGGGATAGACAGCTGTTAGGCTGACATTCCGGGATAGACAGCTGGCTGACATTCCGGGATAAACAGCTGAGCGAGGCTGACATTCCGGGATAGACAGCTGTTAGGCTGACATTCCGGGATAAACAGCTGAGGGAGGCTGACATTCCGGGATAGACCGCTGTTAGGCTGACATTCCGGGATAAACAGCTGAGGGAGGCTGACATTCCGGGATAGACAGCTGTTAGGCTGACATTCCGGGATAGACAGCTGTTAGGCTGACATTCCGGGATAAACAGCTGAGGGAGGCTGACATTCCGGGATAGACCGCTGTTAGGCTGACATTCCGGGATAAACAGCTGAGCGAGGCTGACATTCCGGGATAGACAGCTGTTAGGCTGACATTCCGGGATAAACAGCTGAGGGAGGCTGACATTCCGGGATAGACAGCTGTTAGGCTGACATTCCGGGATAGACAGCTGTTAGGCTGACATTCCGGGATAGACAGCTGAGCGAGGCTGACATTCCGGGATAGACCGCTGTTAGGCTGACATTCCGGGATAAACAGCTGAGGGAGGCTGACATTCCGGGATAGACAGCTGTTAGGCTGACATTCCGGGATAGACAGCTGTTAGGCTGACATTCCGGGATAGACAGCTGAGGGAGGCTGACATTCCGGGATAGACAGCTGAGCGAGGCTGACATTCCGGGATAGACCGCTGTTAGGCTGACATTCCGGGATAGACAGCTGAACGAGGCTGACATTCCGGGATAGACTGCTGTTAGGCTGAAATTCCGGGATAGACAGCTGTTAGGCTGACATTCCGGGATAGACAGCTGAGGGAGGCTGACATTCCGGGATAGACAGCTGTTAGGCTGACATTCCGGGATAGACAGCTGAGCGAGGCTGACATTCCGAGATAGACAGCTGAGCGAGGCTGACAATCCGGGATAGACAGCTGTTAGGCTGATATTCCGAGATAGACAGCTGTTAGGTTGACATTCCGAAATAGACAGCTGTTAGGCTAACATTCCGGGATAGACAGCTGTTAGGCTGACATTCCGGGATAGGCAGCTGTTTGTGAGATGTCGTGAAAGCATATCATCCCCGGTGTCCAGTGGTGCACCGGTCGCGTTTATCGCTGTTTCCCCGGGAAGATCTACATAATCTGGAGGTTTCTACTGTATGATTTCGTCCTCCTGCGGTGGCGTGTCTCACTAAGTAGTGTAATTTCGGGCCGTGAGATGTCTCTGACGGCGCCTCTGTGCCATCAGGTGTGCCCGGCGCTGCGGCTGTGTCCGCTGCCGTCCTCCGAGCTGTCCTCGGAGGAGTCCTCCGAGCTGTCCTCCGAGCTGTCCTCCGAGCTGTCCCTCCAAGCTGTCCTCCAAGCTGTCCTCGGAGCAGGAGGCGCCCGGCTGCGCCATTTGCGAGTACGCCATGACCACACTACTCACGTACCTCAAGGACAAGAAAACTGAGGTGAGAGAGAGGAGTGCATTTGTCTATTGGTGGGGCCATTGCAC
>JAXIVJ010014303.1:7500-34778 GCA_036785665.1 Chirona hameri | reverse complement strand
AGAGAGAGAGAGAGAGAGAGAGAGACCCATTCTGATCTGTGAGGGCCCACTCTGGCTTTCAGAGGGCCCTCTCCGGCCTTCAGAGGGCCCACTCTGGCCTTCAGAGGGCCCCTCTGGCTTCACGACGACCATTATCACTTTCAAAGGGCCCACTCTGACCTCAAGAGGGCCCACTCCGGCCTCCAGAGGACCCACTCTGCCCTCCAGAGGGCCCACTCTGGCCTTCAGAGGGCCCATTCTGACCTGCAGAGATCCCACTCTGGCTTTCAGAGGGCCCTTTGGCCTTCAGAGGGCCCCTTTGGCCTTCAGGGGCCCCTCTCCGGCCTTCAGAGGGCCCTCGGGATACCATTGGGCCCCCTCTGACCTCAAGAGGGCCCACTCCGACCTACAGGGGTCCCACTGTGGCCTCCAGAGGGCCCTCTCCAAACTCTAGAGGGCCCACTTTGGCCCCGGGAGGACTCACTTTAGCCTCCAGGGGCCATTATGGGATCCAGTTGGCCTTCTCTCCGACCTCTAGAGGGCCCATTCTGACCTGGAGCCAAGGCGGTCCACCTGGCCCCAAGTGACCTTGGGGGCCATCCGGGCATGGCCCGGATGCCCCCTCCCCCTGCGACCGCCGGTGGTGAGTTTAACCCTCGCCCTACGGGGGGTCCTAAAACGAACCCCCCTCCCTGAGGTTTTTCTTGAATAACATTGTACACATGCGGAGCATCTTGCTGACATTTTCAGTAGCTGAGTTTACAACAATTGTACGTATCCTATCAACATTTGAAGCGTAAACGACTATTATATCGTGACCTATGACCTTTTCGTCAAGGTCATGTCTGACCCAAAGAGCCATTGACCTGACCCAAAGGTCACCAGTTGACCTAGTTGCTCAAAATGGGATGCCTTTGGATTATCCTTATGACAGGCACCACGTTACTTGCTACGTTGTCTCTCTATCTCTCTCCGTTCGGAAGTTATACTAAGCGTCCTGGGCAATCGCTATTTTTGGACGTGGTCGATCTTAGGTCATTCACTTGACCTGGAAGGTCACCCGTTGACCTGAAACCTAAATTCACATACTGTTAGATTAGGTTCTTCCCGCATTGCTCTATGTTGCTTGGGTTGGAAGTTAACAAGGGGTCTTTTTAGGACCCCCGTAGGGCGAAGGTGAGAAAGGTCCCCGTACGGCGAGGGTTAAAAGATAGCTTCCGAGACATGAGGAGTGTTTTTAATTAAGACGGCTACTTCGAGAGAGCATGCGATTGGCGGCGGTGGGTGTCGGGGAGCTCCAATTTTTGCTGATCGCAAGATGAACGGTCATATATGTGGGAAATAAACATTACCGGATGATATTTGTTCATACAGCACATGACAAGATTGTCGAAGACATGACAAGATTGTCCGAAGACATGACAAGATTGTCCGAAGACATGACAGGATTGTCCGAAGACATGACAAGATTGTCCGAAGACATGACAAGATTGTCCGAAGAACATGACAAGATTGTCCGAAGACATGACAAGATTGTCCGAAGAACATGTTCTGCGACTGATAACACCGGTGTGGGACATCACGTGACTGTATTTTCGGCCTCGGATGTTTACAATGTTTTTCTTCTTTTAATTTAACGCGCAACGGCTACGACGAATTTGTATGGTCACAGAACTAAGTATATTTTCATTATTTTCATGCTGGGATTCCAAATTAGTTCTATTTCACGATAAGAAGAATAAGACGAGCTATCTATTGAGTTCAAAAAATATATATATTATGCCTGTTATATATTATTGTTGCGGCTTTCTGTATGGGAAGCTGGGAGCCTCAACTCTAGCTGCGACAAAACCGGCGCGAGTATCCGACCGATAGATCTCCTCAACTCTAGCCGTAACAAAACTGGCGCAACGCAAGTATCCGAATATTTCAAGAATGCAACATTGTATTTTTGCATACGACATGCTGTTTGATAAATCTTCTTCATTTTATCTCAATACAATCAGTTATGGATTTTAAAATATTTTCTATGACTAAAATGTTGCATTTTTAAATAATCGATTTCATTTCAGTTACGGGCATGTAGTGTGCATGCATAGGTGTGCTACTTGCCTTGAGATGTTCTTCTTCGGATTAGATCTCCTACTTTGGTATCCATTTTGATCACATGACTAAATGCGCAACCTATCTATATGAACTTTAGATAACACATCCTACCACTCCTCCAACCATCCATCCACAGGCGTCAGATCCACCCCGCCTCGGCCGGTGGCGCGCGAAGGCGGCTCGACGTTCGTTCCCATCCCATGCGCAGCCTTCACTGCCGGCGGGCTGGCCAGCGAAGCAGCCTTCATCGCCGGCGGGCTGGCCAGCGAAGCAGCCTTTACCGCCGGTGTGTTGGCGAGCGAAGCAGCCTTCACCGCCGGCGGGCTGGCGAGCGAAGCAGCCTTCACCGCCCATGTGCTGGCGAGCGAAGCAGCCATCACCGCCGGCGTGCTGGCCAGCGAAGCAGCCTTCACCGCTGGCGGGCTGGCCAGCGAAGCAGCCTTCACCGCCGGCGTGCTGGCCAGCGAAGCAGCCTTCACCACTGGCGGGCTGGCCAGCGAAGCAGCCTTACCGCCGGCGGGCTGGCCAGCGAAGCAGCCTTACCGCCGGCGTGCTGGCGAGCGAAGCAGCCTTCACCGCCGGTGTGCTGGCGAGCGAAGCAGCCTTCACCGCCGGCGGGCTGGCGAGCGAAGCAGCCTTCACCGCCGGCGTGTTGGCGAGCGAAGCAGCCTTCACCGCCGGCGGGCTGGCCAGCGAAGCAGCCTTCATCGCCGGCGGGCTGGCCAGTGAAGCAGCCTTCACCGCCGGCGTTCTGGCGAGTGATGCTAACTACCACTGGGCTAATTATAATTAATGACTGGAGGTCACGACATTTGATCTCGCAGTGGCCGGAGGGGTGGAGGGGGCAGTGGTGGTGGGGGGGGGGGGGGGGTATGAGATCAGAGGCGGCAGACCGCTGCGGGACAGGTCACGCCAGTCGCAGCACAGCCCGGCTGACGGATGGGCGACTGTTATTACCCGTTCCTGGACAGATGGTGTGCCGAGCGGATGGCTGTGTCGACGTTAAAGACATGGTCTGCGGCGGGTTTAGTACAGCAGCCGGTAATTAAAGTCGACTGCGCGAGACGCTCTGCACTTCAACCCGTCTAGCTCGCGCATGATATCAGCTCGTATACATGTACTTTTCTGGATATTCAAAAATGAATAAGCCAGACTCGAGGCTGAAAATGGTAAGTCAGGAAACTAAGGAGTTCACATGGCCGTGTCACGCATATGATAATAATACATACTAGATGCTGTACATCCTCAGCTAGCAACTTATGATGGAGAACTCCGTTTGTTAACGACAGACAAATAAATCTCAGCCAATCAACCGAGCATATCCAGCAGCACATAAATCAGCAATATTCAATCTCATGATAGGATACGAAATTCAAAGGACTGCTGAATTTCCCCATCAATCAATATCTCATGGCTGAGTCCTAAGGGTGGCAACTGGAAAATGCGTCCATGTGTGCCATCAAAGCCGACCATATTTTACGGCCCGCTTGCCAGGCCTCTAGAATAGGCACCATCACCGGCCAATGCGTACCGGATCGATCTGTTAGCGGCAGAAGATTGATGCACTCCAGGATCAAGTATTTCAGCGGGACGGTTTGCAGCTGCCCCCGCCGAGCTCCGCTCCGGCTGTCTGATCAAGATTGAAACGCGCCCCGGCAAACTGTTAAAAGCGCGCTTAGTAGAGAGACGTTTAAAGGATTTCCATGGCAGGAAATTAAATTTGTGGATCCGTGTTCCAGTTAATAGCGACTTAGCGTACGGCCTATTTGCACTATAAAAGTTGCGATAGGAGTCTCCCTGATTGCGTTAGTGTCTCCCTGAGGTTTCCACGTCTCACGCTCCCTAATACCCCCTGAAGCCGTTCTTTCGTCGGGCTTATGACTCTCTTCATGCTTGAGACTCCTCTCCAGCTCCCTCCCTGTCTCTGCATATCTCCCTAAGGCTCCCTGATATGCCTTTTTCCCCAGCCTTTGCAGAGACATTGCAGAGCGACCGCGGCTACCTACCCGTACCCCCCCCCCCCCCCGACAGCTCGACCCTCGGTCGCTCCCGCCGTCTTCCCTCGCCGCCCGCCGCCCACTGCCGATCTGCCCGACATAGTGGCATGATGGATACGGGGATCGCCATTCGACGATAGATCGGCTCCAATTCAATATCACGACGGGCAGGCACGTCGGCCGGCCGTGGCGGTTCGCCCGACGCGGCTCGTCCTAATGGACGGGGCATCCCTGGCTAGTAGGCAACCCGCACAGCACCGCTAACGCCTGACGCGGTAGGCAACCCGCACAGCACCGCCGACTCCTGACGCGGTAGGCAACCCGCACAGCACCGCTAACGCCTGACGCGGTAGGCAACCGCACAGCACCGTTAACGCCTGACGCGGTAGGCAACCCGCACAGCACCGCTAACGCCTGACGCGGTAGGCAACCCGCACAGCACCGTTAACGTCTGACGCGGTAGGCAACCCGCACAGCACCGCTAACGCCTGACGCGGTAGGCAACCCGCACAACACCGCTAACGCCTGACGCGGTAGGCAACCCGCACAGCACCGTTAACGCCTGACGCGGTAGGCAACCCGCACAGTACCACTAACGCCTGGCGCGGTAGGCAACCCGCACAGTACTACTAACACCTGACGCGGTAGGCAACCCGCACAGCACTGCTAACGCCTGACGCGGTAGGCAACCCGCACAGCACCACTAACGCCCGACGCGGTAGGCAACCCGCACAGCACCGCTAACGCCTGACGCGGTAGGCAACCCGCACAGCACCGCTGACGCCTGACCCGGTAGGCAACCCGCACAGCACCACTAACGCCTGCCGTGGTAGGCAACCCGCACATCACCGCTACAGCCTAACGCGGTAGGCAACCCACGCATTATCACTTCGGCACGGGGAAACGACATGCCTCGAACAAGTTGAATGGATTTTGAATGGAAGATCCCATAGTGCGAGGGTTGCCATTGTGCAAAACGTACCAATGAAAAAGTAATTGAATTATAGCTACATGCATTTCACGTTCACGGCTCAGTTTGACACAAACCACCATTGGTTTGTACCCGGTGGTCCGCAGTTAGCCGCGTTGTCTTGTGGTCGGACATGTGGATGTTGCTGTGCAGTGTGCTGTGTTCTGCTGCGTGTCGCTGGCTGTCGGGTTGCGCTGTCTGCGGAGGGGGAGGGGGGGAGAGGGAGAGGGAGAGGAGAGGGAGAGGGGAGAGGGAGAGGGAGAGGGAGAGGGAGAGGGAGAGGAGAGGGAGAGGGAGAGGGAGAGGGAGAGGGAGAGGGAGAGGAGAGGAGAGGGAGAGGAGAGAGGGAGAGGGGAGAGGGAGAGGAAGGGAGAGGGAGAGGGAGAGGGAGAGGGAGAGGAGAGGGAGAGGGAGAGGGAGAGGGAGAGGAGAGAGGGGAGAGGGAGAGGGAGAGGGAGAGAGGGAGAGGAGAGAGAGGAGAGGGAGAGGGAGAGGGAGAGGTGAGAGGAGAGGAGAGGAGAGAGGGAGAGGGAGAGGGAGAGGGAGAGGGAGAGGGAGAGAGAGGAGAGGGAGAGGAGGGAGAGGGAGAGGGAGAGGGAGAGGGAGAGGGAGAGGTGAGAGGGAGAGGGGAGAGGAGAGGAGAGGGAGAGGGAGAGGGAGAGGGAGAGGAGAGGAGAGGGAGAGGGAGAGGGAGAGGGAGGAGGGAGAGGAGAGGGAGAGGGAGAGAGGGAGAGGGAGAGGGAGAGGGAGAGGGAGAGGGAGAGGGAGAGGAGGAGAGGAGTCGGGTTGCGCTGTCTGCTGTTTATCGCACTCCCCTGCTCGATATCGGGTCTATGGTCCGAAGATCGGCACGACTCCGCGTCACACTTCCCCTGGATTCTTCCTCCACTTCCAAGGGGGTCGGCTAGAGTCGCCACTGTTTCGGTTGTGGAAACTTTTACCCCTGAACACCCGCACGAGAAACTAACACCAATCTGACTACATGACCTTTAGGTAAGGGTACCAATCTTCTAAAGAAGTCTGGCTGGAAGGGAGCAATTGTAACGACGGCGCCCGCCAAGCGGAGCCGCACCGAATCCTGGCCCAGAGTTGTCGGTAATTGGAACGCCGCCAATCAGCGGCTCAATCGGTGCGGACGGCCGTTCGGTACGGCGGTGCACAGTGGGGCCTTTTGCCGATTAGCCGGAATTAATTCATGACGGCCACGCCGTCAACCGCAGTGCAACCAGCCAAGGCATATCGGCAGAGGAATCAATTGCGCACAATTTGACAGCAAAAACAGTTTAGTAAACAGTCAGGTCACAGAGTAATGACGTCATAATGCAAGGTCTGAACGGTAGTCTGATCGCCGTAAGGTGTTTTCGCGCTGCAGCCGTTTTATTTGCGTCAGTTTGGACTCAGGATGGTCATGACGGTCAGATTCGGCTGTTGATAGCCAGTCATGAGAATCATCAGGTCAGCGGCCAAGGTCATTTCAGGTCACTGAGCCATTTGATGTTGCTTTACGTTTTGTTTGTTCGTCGATTTGTATGGTCTTGACGTGCCGTAATTAACATATATGGCCTAAAACAACATTCGAAGACACTGCGATTGTCATCAAAAGACGGCCCTCTCAAATTTCCAGGTTTAATTTCCAATTTACGAAATTTCCAAATTTTACATTTCCAGCAAATTGGCCGTAGCAATCAAAGGGACTCGCCCCGAGTAGGGGCGCGGTTCCCGGGTTGGGACAACATCAGAACATTCTGGCGACTACGCTGGTATGTACCCGCCCCTGTAGCTCAGTTCGGAGAGCGCTGGACTTCTGACCTCACCCGCAGTGGCAGCCCGGGTTCGAATCGCTTCGGCGCTCGCTATTTGCCCCTGACTGGGATGGCCTGTGGCCGGTGGCAGCGGACGCACTCAAGGTCAGATGACGTCAGGGAGCGGGGCGGACCGTGTCCAGATATGTCGGGCACGTAAAACTTTCGTTTCTAAATTCTGCCGGACGCCAGGAATTGCTTGATCGGGTGGTGGGGTCAGTGCCTGCGCAACAAGCTATGCTTAGCGCGGGGTCTGATCTCGCAAATCCATCCATTCAAAAACATTCGGACGATTTTTTTTTAATGTGTCTCGAAGCGTCACTCGCCGTCAAACTTTATATAAACTTGCATTTACATATTAGGGTTGATCCTCATTTTAAAGCAGAGCTCAATGTATGCAGACTCAAGGGATTTTGCTTGTATTGTATTGTATTGACAATAGCAGACACTCCACAATAAAAGCGTGGCTATTCTGTGTCCTTGGTCGAAGAAGTTAAACAGTAGGAAAGTCAAAAGTGTCACGGTGGGAAAACGCAGTCACACACGCACATACCATACGTACACACACATATCACAGCCACTTATTGCAACAAGAGAGGCTTTGCGGCTCGCTTGAACGCTGCCGGTTCCATCCCCTCACGTCCTCAGGCAGCGCGTTCATCAGTGATGACGCGCGGTAAGCAAAGGAGCGCTGTCCAGCCGCCGCTTTCATGGCAGGCGGGCGCAGGTTCCGGTCTTGTCACGTAGCACGCTCACAGGTCCGCGCGTTGGCGTAGGTACGGAATAAGGTGGCGAGATCCGCAGGTTCACTCAGAAAACATGCTTTGTGAGCGACGATCACCGTTTGCAGATCACATATCTGACGAGGCGTTTGGAGGTTCAGGTCACCCCGCGCGCGAGATACGTGATCGTACTTTCTAAGTCCAGTAACGACTCTTGTGGCAAAATTCACGATTTTCATCAGCCTGGTGTCGTTGGCAGCCGAACCATTACCATAAACAGAGATGCAGTACCTCACGCGCGAGATGACCAGACTGCGCACAATAGTCAACATCACGCGCTTGGTTCGTTAAGGTTTGCAATTAAATGAAATAAAATGAAAAGTGAAAAAAAGCGGTTTTGTTCAAATTAGTCAAGGAAAATGAACGTACCACACCAGCCAAATGTGCATGTATTTCGCCTGAAACGGGTGATCTGGCGCTTCCGTCACAAATTGCAGTTTCGGTCGCGTTTTTCATATGCTAGCAAAGGTTAACCGGGAAAACCAATACCAGATTCGAAAAATTCAGAGAATTTCGGTTCCGGGCAGTGCAGTTTGAAGGAAAAATGGGAACCTTCATTTGGTTTAATCCGGTAGGCTGCAGGGCGAAAGGCCCCACAGTGCGGTGGTAGGACACGTACCGCTGAACCTATCGATCTTCACCGCATCCGGATGTGTGCACTGTGCAGAGCTGTGCAGAGTTTGGACCGCAGCGATGCCAACGCCGTGCACAGGACGTCATCACAGGCCGATGTCATTCAATCTACGTAATATATTCTACGCCAATCATTCAACGCCATTGATTATACTCCATCGATTCCATGCCAATCATTCACGCCTTTCATTTTACGCCATTCATTCCACGCCATTCATTCCACACTAGTTCTACGTCATTCACTCAACACATCATTCTCAGTTCCCACGATGCAGTCACATATCATAACCGAATCGCCGCCCGAGTGTCAACTGTCAGATCGACAACAGAAGCGCCGATATTGACTTGGCGTTAATCATGGAGAAGCAACAAGTAGAACCAGTCCCATGCTTCACCACTGGAGTC
The DNA here is from genome assembly GCA_036785665.1 of Chirona hameri. Lineage (NCBI taxonomy): Eukaryota > Metazoa > Arthropoda > Thecostraca > Balanomorpha > Balanidae > Chirona > Chirona hameri. The sequence continues at coordinate 26,104 of JAXIVJ010014303.1, read as the reverse complement.
GCCGCCCGAGTGTCAACTGTCAGATCGACAACAGAAGCGCCGATATTGACTTGGCGTTAATCATGGAGAAGCAACAAGTAGAACCAGTCCCATGCTTCACCACTGGAGTCGCCGCCCGAGTGTCAACTGTCAGATCGACAACAGAAGCGCCGATATTGACTTGGCGTTAATCATGGAGAAGCAACAAGTAGAACCAGTCACATGATTCACCACTGGAGGATTCTCAAACCTGATGTAACAAAGCAGAGCCGGTCAAAATGACGACCAGTTATTTCAGTTTCAGAGTGTAATATACCGAAACAAGCGCTTTGCGTAGGAATAAGCATACAGGCAAACGTGCATTCCTGTACCAATGCTTCAAGTAACTGCATCCTGCCTCGGCAATGATCTGAGTAAAGGCGGGAGCTATCCGAGTTGGTAATCATTAACATTCATTAATAAATGATGGCTTTAACAATTCACACTCAAATATGATTTCCCAGGTAGTCTAGACAAGCCTTTCGAAACAATCATTAACAACTATTATAAAATAAATGCGTGTTTGATCACAGAAAATGGGACATCACCGGGGTACAATCCCATTAACATCACATTTCCTTCGTACTTGCATATTCAGAACAAGCTAAAACAAATGCATAGCCGTCTGCCTTCCGCTACGCATCAGAGCGCTCGGGAATCTTGTTAGTATAAGTTGATTAAACGGTGCAGCCATCTGGCGCGGAAAGTTTTCCCTTCGACCCTTCACATGCCGCTCCCCCACTTAGCACGAGTTACACAACATCGCACCAGAGAATATTAGATTCGGATCTCAACCCGAGCTCTGATACATAATCAACAACACAATATCGCCGGTTAAAGGCAGTGTGCCTACGCACATCGCTTATTTGTGGTTATTGACACTGGTTTATAGAACATAATTTTCTGAATCGAACCACGCCTTTCATTTTTGTACAGATTCACACTAGTTGCTGAGATATTCCAAAGACCCCATATTTTGTTTTTGTCCGTCCCTGTAGCTCAGTTGGGGAGAGCGCTGGACTTCTAGACCTCACCCGGTAGTGGCAGCCCGGGTTCGAGTCGCTTCGGCGCTCGCTATTTGCCCCTGACTGGGATGGCCTGTGGCCGGTGGCAGCGGTCGCACTCAAGGTCAGGTGACGTCAGAGGGCGGGGCGGACCGTGTCCAGGTATGTCGGGCACGACAACTTTCGCTTCTAAATTATGCCGGACGTCAGGAATTGCGCGATCGGGTGGTGGGGTCAGGGCCTGTGCAACAAGCTATGCTTAGCGCGGGGCCTGACCTCGGAAATCCATCCATTCAAAAATATTGGGACTAAATATATAATAAAAAACTGGCTGGTAGCAAAAAATATCGGGTAGACCCCAGAGCACTTACCACTACTAGAAGCATTGCTAATACCGAAACATCGATACAAATTTGTTAGCATATCGTTAGTACCGGCCAATAGCATTTCGACAAAACAGCTCGTGAACGCTGATAGCAGCTGCCGAACAGTCTCGACGGCCATCTTGCTTTTCGACGATTTGTTAACATTGTTCGTATGGATTGTTTATTGTCTTAGGTGCAGACTTGTCAATTATTCATATTTGTCATGAGTCGATTCAGTGATTCACGGACCATAATGAATGATTCAATCATGATTCAATTACTCAACATTAACGCTGGTGAGTCGATTCAGTGACTCACGGCTAATATGAGTGGCATTCATTCACAATGACTCATGAATGATTCATTCACAACGACTCGCAATGTGTATGCGAATCGCTGAATCAATGCATACTTAATTAATATTAACTAAATAATAATACTAATACAGTTTATTGCACACCCTCATGGGTTCATATAATTTCATGAGACGTATACAAATACAACAATGCATACTCATACACACACGCCGATACACATCAGTGAAACACGTTAACACAAAACAAAAACAAAATAAACTTTTGGCTAATCAGCTATGCAGCAGCAGTCGTTCGACATCGCGCTGATTGAGATAATTGGTGCAGTAAATAAATTATGCAACAAATGAACCTGACAAGTAACCTTATTATATGTGCTGTAGCATGTAACCCTACTGATATGTGCTGTATGAATGAATGATACCCTGTGGAAATGGACATAATGTCCGGAATAAAAGTATATCTATTGATTATTAGTCAGGCATTATGATATGAATCTTAGGCATGTGCTGAAAAGGCTGAAACACCTAAGTAAGAAGCATGTACCTAACCTACCCATGCGATAAAAAACCAACAATAAGAAATACTAATAAACTTGAATAGCCTGGCAGCTATTTTCAGTCCCCATTCCAGACTCCCGAGTCCACCTACACCACAATGACAATATTCCCACCCACATGGACAAAAAATGGAACTTAGAAGTCGGCAAGATATAATTACCAGGATATAACTTATAAAAAGGTCTTGGAATATCCCATAATAAACACTGCGTGTTTACTGTTAAGTGTTTAGGAGTGATTTTTTCAAGGCCTTACATATGATCCTACCATCCCGAGAGTAAATTAAAAAGGTAGATCAAATGACGTCATCAGTAATCACTAATCACATCGATATGCTTGATTGTTTATATATGACACATTAGCCATACCTTTCTTGATAACTGACAAGTAGTTGCTTTAAACATACCTAATATTTAATTAAAAATATAAATAAAACATTTAAACTATGCCACACAGCTCACGTGAATATTTTCAGTTATTCAAAACCCCTGTAGAAATTTCAATGACGTCATCGAATCATACAAATAGGTGGTTAGTTATTATAGAGTTCAGTGGGTAGTGGGCCGTGGGCTAAAGTGGTGCGACGCCAAAGACGCCATCATGGATGAGCCCCTGAACTCTATAATATGCTCAAATAGGACAGTGGTGAGATTATACAATTATATTTATAATATTTATTTATAATAGCAAATTTCAAGTTTCAAAACATTAATGACTTGACGTTTCGCTTTTTAAGCGAATAGAACATTTATTTAAATTTTGCATTATTATTTTGTATAAAGCACGATGTGAAATAAATTGCGCCGCAGATGCGACAGTGATATTTGGGGCAATAGCTGGCAAATGTTTGTTTATGATTTAGTTTTGGATATGGCATATATAGCCCGCCCCTAGGTAATCACGCCCCTAGGAATTAGGAAAAAGTTGGTACGTTTTGAGGATTTTTCGTGTGAAAAAGGTGTGCGTGTACTGTGTGGTTTATGCACCAAAGTATGAATTAGGTACCTTATCTAAGTACTTAGGTATCTACCCTTAACCCTACCAGTACCAAGGTACCTAGCTAGGTTAGGGCTGATTGAACAGTGGCTTTGTGCCCACTGGAGTTGGACACAAAGCCTCGCTTTCTTCACGCAGAGATGAATTACAGGCCACAGCTCAGGACGCAGAGTTCATATAAATGGCCATTAGGTGCACAGGGTACACACAGATGAATGCTGGACCGCTGGCATATTTTGTTTTTAACAGTTTGTGCTGTTCGACCAAAAAAGAATGATTCTTTGCGCAATGAATGATCCAATCAGCCTATGTTCTCTGTATGAATGATTCAATCAGTGATAGGTTTGCGCATGAGGTGAATCGATTCATAAGTGATTCATTTGAAATAAGAATGATTCAATCAAAAGAAGTCGATCCACATTGAATCGTTGACAAGTCTCCCTAGGTGTGCCGTTTTACATAACATTTCCCTCTGATTATAGTGGCGATCGTTTTTATCGATATCGAATAACAAAAATAAGCAAAAAGAATCAAAGTGAGAATTCAACTAAAGGGACCCCAGATGTGAATGTTATCGTATCCAACCATCACACCAATAGCTTATTACCGTAATAAAATTATTATTGACATTCCAAAACAGTCGACACGCTCCCTTTAAACCGCCGTAAATAACCTGCGCCTCGCTCGGCCGGCACCCGAACGGGCGTTATTGAGGCCGTCACCATGGTAAGCGAGACAAACAATCGAAATGAAGCGATCCGCCGGGTATGACGAGCGAGCAGGGCGCTCCACGCCAGCAAACAGCGCCATTTAAGCGCCAATAATGACGATAGAAGGTCAGAGGACGAACTGAAAGCCACGCAGCACACAAAAGGCATGCAACCGTCGCAGATTTCACGATCCAAAAAGCAGCGACGCACATTAAATTGTTCAAATCCAAAAGTACGGTTCAACACCTCCATAGGGCTTAAAGAGAACACATTTACTACGATCCTTGCATTCACCAGCAAAGCCATAAGCCATCGCTTTCAACAGCAGCCGCCGTCTGTTCATATATAAACCGAATATTAATTTCCAACTCATAGCGTTCAGCTCTCAGCACCGCAAGTCCAGCTATCTTCCTCCCCCGCTTTCAGGCGTCGAGATGTGTACAATGCACAACCTAATCCTCATTCGACTGGCGTCTGTATCACTATGTATGTGTATCTGTATATATCACTATGTATCTGTATCTGTATCATCTGAAACTGACCCGTATCAGCTGAGTGGTCTGGCGGGGGCACTTAAAGCGGACGAAGGCGTCGACTGCGATCAGGGGTGGCTGGTCGGCCGCCTCAGCCTCCACCAGGTCGAGTCTCTCTCCGAAGAGCAGCAGCTGGTACGGAGAGACCAGCGTACAGTCGTGGATCATCACACTGCTGCTCTTAATCTGTGGACACAAGCAGACGGAGGGTCTCGGTAACCGAGTGTAGGTGTGTTGGTATCGCTACAGACGCCGGCACAGACTCTTAGCAACACGAGTGTAGGCATGCTGGTGTTATGTGACGCCATTCGGGACACATCGTGCACATTGCACAAGCACAGCTCGAAGGAATACATATTAACGGACGACTTTTCGTGCACTGGTCATGAGAAAACAATTTGTGTCATTAGACCCTCCGTGTGTCAAATGCCTAGGGGACTCGACTCGGCGACTTGACTCAGCGACTCGACTCGGCGACTCGTCTCGGCGACTCGTCTCGGCGACTCGACTCAGCGACTCGACTCAGCGACTCGACTCAGCGACTCGACTCAGCGACTCGACTCAGCGACTCGACTCAGCGACTCGACTCGGCGACTCGGCGACTCGACTCAGCGACTTGACTCAGCGACTCGACTCAGCGACTCGACTTGGCGACTTGACTCGGCGACTCGACTCGGCGACTCGACTCGGCGACTCAACTCAGCGACTTGTCTCAGCGACTTGACTCAGCGACTTGACTCAGCGACTCAACTCGGCGACTCGACTCGGCGACTCGACTCGGCGACTCGACTCAGCGACTCGACTCGGCGACTCGACTCGGCGACTCAACTCAGCGACTTGTCTCAGCGACTTGTCTCAGCGACTCAACTCGGCGACTCGACTCGGAGACTCTACTCGGCGACTCAACTCGGCGACTTGACTCAGCGACTCGACTTAGCGACTCGAATCCTCCCGTCGCAGAGCCGGTGCAGCATTCCTCTCTCGTGACCCGGCTCTTATCTCCTGCGCAATCACCGGGAGATTCTGGGACGTAATGAGAACTTCCAGAACTAAGCCGTCCTCTTTCAGCAGATTGGTCTCAAAGCGGTCCAGGCGGCGATTTCGGCTCCATTGCGGAAGACGGTGTCACAGTGAGTGACGTCATTGCATGGGACTGTGGGGCGGCTCCTGATTGGTGGCAGGCATGGGTAGTGGCGGCGGACTGTATTTTATCGGGGGGTGGGGGGGGGGGGGGGGGGGGGGGGAGGCAATCTCCAGGGGCTCCCGGAGCGTCAGGGACACCCTCTTAGGACTGAGGGCCCTATTCGCCACCTGGACTGAGGGCCCCTCAAACCGGACAATGGCTATCTCATACCGACCGAGGACCCCCTCAGGACGACCAAGAGCCCCTTAGGCTGACCGAGGGCACATAGGGAAAACATCTATATTTCCAGAGGGCTCCTCTTACAAACTTCTGGAGGGGGGGGGGGGCAAACCATATGTTTGCCCCTCCAACTTCTTGAGTGGGGGGATCTGCCCCCCCCCTCCCCTCTTCCGCCGCCCCTGGGCGTGGGACCGACAGCAGTGAAGGACGAATGTGATTCGTGGAGCTATTAAGGATGTGGTAGCAGGGCTGGTAAATTTAACCCTCGCCCTACGGGGACCGTTTCTCAACTTCGCTCTACGGGGTGGGCTGACAGCCCCCTGTTAACCCGCCATTGGCTGGGGGGTGGCGATTTTCGTCCCCCCCCCCCGACGAACTTTCGCAATAACTAAAAAACTAATAGCGCTATCGACGTTAAACTTCAGGTACCTTCTACATCAATTATACATCTGTGCGAAAATAATAAATTTCGTCGATTTTTTTTCTCTCCGAAATATAGCAAATTTAGTGACGTCACTACACACGAGTTTGACACAAACATCAGCTAAACTTTAGCAGGCCTTACAATTGCCATATTTGAAGCAAAATGCAATTGAAAAACGCCAAAAGATAAACAATGGCATGGACTACAAAATGGCTATCTCGGATTTTTGCAAATTATGGTTTTCACCCCCAACAATTCACAAAAACTTTTTGTTTTTTGAAAAAATTCCCACAAAATCAACATTTTCAAATATATATATATTTTTTAATCGGAAGATATATTGAAGAATCACATGTGGACAATATCCAAACCAAATTTAAAAGCAACATATTTATTTTTGACTGACTTATCGATCCCTAAGTATGAGTAACTCATGAAGTCATATTTTAAATTTGCGTTTTTATTTATTTTAATGACCAGATACAAACAAATAAATACCAGCACTGTATTTCTGAGACAAAACTGGTCTAGACACATGCCTTTTCTATTTATATTTATCAATTTCAAATTTTGACCTTATGTTACCGGCCTTGACCTTATATAGCGTCAGATTGTGAAAATGACTGCTACTATCGAATTATACGTGCACAATAACCCATACAACATGTGTCGCATGGCTTTCGTAGATCTGTGACCTTTTTTGACATGACCTTGACCTTTGCTTACAATTTCACTTTTACTTATGTAGGATATGTATTATACCTTTGAGAGTACTGTGTGCGATAATAGTCGCAATCTAAAGCTTTGGAAAGCAGGCCCCAAAAACTAAAATATCTCAATTTTACCTTTGACCTGACCGTGACCTGACAAGTGACCTTATTTTTTACAATTTCGTGTATGCTTTGGATGCGTCTTATTAAGAGCTTTCGATTGCCGCCTTGCGCGTGTCGCTGCGGTTATTGGTTCGGAAGATAACCAGGGAGGGGGGTGCGCCCCCCCCCCGCCAATAGCGTTCGGCTGAGACCCCAGCCAATGCCAGGTTAACTTTCAAACCAAGCAACATAGAGCAATGCAGTAAGAACCAGCATGTTGCCTGTCATGAGAGGAATCTAACAGTATGCGATTTTTAGGTTTCAGGTCAACGGATGACCTTTCAGGTCAAGTGAATGGCCGAAGATCGACCACGTCCAAAAATAGCGATTTTGCTCTGTCCGTCGTCATTACCAAAGTTATGAGTATAAAACGATTTGGTTAGCGTCAAAATGTTAGTCGTTGTATTAGCTCTCTGGAAATATATCGATGTTTAGGTCTGGGCCAGTTAATGACCTCTTAGGTCACGGAAATAATCACCATAGATGATAATTACTATGCGATTTGCATTACAGCGCATGTACAGGGCGCTTAGTAAACTTCCGAACGGAGAGAGATAGAGAGACACAGTAAAAAGTAACGTGCTGCCTGTAATAACGAAAATCCAAAGGCATCCCATTTTGAGTATCTAGGTCACCTGGTGACCTTTGGGGTCAGGTCAATGAGCCTTTGGGGTCTGGCATTACCTTGACGAAAAGGTCATAGCCCATAGGTCACGATTTAATAGTTAGGATACGTATAATTGTTGTAAACTCAGCTACTAAAAATGTCAGCATGATGCGCCGCATGTGTAAAAAGTTATTCCAGAAAAACTCAGGGGGGGGGGGGGGGGGGCTGTTAGCCCCCCCGTAGGGCGAGGGTTAACACGCGCCCTGGAGGGCCTCTGATAATTACACGCCCTGGAGGGGGGGGGGGGGGGGGGCGGATTTCGCCCCCCCATGATCTCGAAAACCACGCAACGTAACGACAAGCGAGAAACGACGTTAGATAGCTCGAGACAAGCTCTTTCGAAAGTATTTCGTTTTTTTCAGGTCAATATTGAGGTCACCAGAGGTCATCAAGGGTCAGATTTTCACATTTTCAAGACTTCGGTTCGAACACCCCCAAATATCTCGGGAACTATGATAGTTAGCAGCAAACGGAAAAAAGCAATCGAAAGTCATTGAAAAATGCAATCGACATAGGTGTCCTCAGATTTGAGCTCAGGTCAATAGTTTAGGCTCCAGAGGTCATCGAATGTCAAAAAAGTGATTTTGTTTTCAAAACTGTTTTCCCCAAATAACTTTTTACCTAATAAAGATAAAGCAATAATGTTTACGCCATCGCGTGTGTCTTGTCAAGGCGCTTCGAATCATATTCATGGTGACCGGGTTAAGTCAACTGAGAAATTTGACCTCAGGTCAAGGTCAAGTGGTGACCCAAGTTGGTCATGTTGCATATTGGGAGACGTGTCTCGACGAGACAAACATATTGGTACCGTTTTCTCTTCTCTATCTTCATTATGTCGATAGTTATTGATAAAACCGTGTTGGCGGTTACAAAATTGACCTGACCTTAGGTCACCGATATTAGAAATCCGAGATAAACAAATTGTTGGTATCTATGACCTTATGAAGTCCTGCAAGATTGAAAGCGATCGGCGTAAAACTGTGGCTGTGGTACTACTGCAAACGTTTTGGAGTTGAGGTCATCACGTGACCTGGTCTGGTGACCTGACCTGAGATGACCTGAGGCCAAGCATTTTACATAATGCGGGAAGTTCATTTCTAAACAGGTATACAAAAAACGGCGGCGCTGCGCGCCGCCGTTTTTGCGCTATCCTCGAAAAACCGGAGGGGTGGGCGGATTTCGCCCCCCCTCCAGGGCGCGTGTTAAGCCAGGCCTGGTTCAAACCGGTTTAACCCGGCTGGCATAAATTAATTTAAGCCATCCTGGTTTAAACCAGTGCGCACCAAATAATAGAAGCCCCTTGCGTTAGTAGTTAGCTTTCCGTAAATACAATACCATGTTTACATGATCACATTCGGCACTGGGTGGCAGTGGCGGCTCGTCATATATTTTATATCGTAGTACGATACATTCCAAGCTCATCAGAGGCAACGGAGGTCGGGTCTCACCTATTATTTAGGAAGAGTGTGCTTTGAAATATTCATTGATTGCCATCAGTAGTGACCTACGCTACGCTGCGGAATTACGCTACGCTATGTTTGGTTTTTGGGCCAAAGGTACGCTACCGAATTGAGTTACGTTAAATTTTGCTACATTACCGATTAAGCTATTTTTCGTGAAACGTAGCTTGGAATGTGTATAAAATATATCAGGAAAGTTAGCAGTAGGTAACGGTATTTCTTCGTTCATCCAGATTTCTAACTTTTTCTATCAACCAGCCGCCATGCATTTATTTCGTGACAGACAGTTGCGAAGATATTCATAACACAAAGCATCATCATTAGTGAAAATAATTGGTGCAAAGGTCATACATAGCTATCTTATATCTAGTCATTTCTTACTGATTGTTGCTGGTGTATGGCAGCTAACCCGACATTGACTGGCGGGCAAATATTGTCCCTCTCCTAACGACCATTCGCAATAGCAATAGACCATAAACCAATAAAGCCACCAGGCTCCCAATCAGTGGCGCACGCAGGACTCCATTTCGGGGGGGGGGGGGGGGGTCAGAGCCCTAAGAGCGCGGGCCCCACCCGTTTTGAGAAAACTTCGCGGATTTCGGTCATTTGTTTTTTACCGGGCCCCCTACAGCATGGGATCTGAGACATAATCATTGTCTTGTCAATGTCGTGTAAGGTGACTGCGTGTGCTACTGATGTGCGAATTTTAGGTGCGTGTGCTACTGATGTGCGGTACAACTGTCGAGAGTTAACGAAATGAGGCCAATGACAACACGCAGTAGTGGTGACTGGTGAACCGATACGGTATTTTCGTAGCAGGCATGTGCGATCAGTTGGCGCGATACATGGCTGATTTGTACAACATACAGCATCACAACAAATGTGGAGACAGTCTCGCGCATGACTTGGGAAGGCATAACCAACGGATCCAGGGACTGGTGTCAACCAGTTGCTGCATACCTGTCTGGAAGCTGCGCACAGGCTTTCTGGCGTTTGGTCAAAATGAGAGAAGCACGGGGAACAGATCGCGTAAAAATGTAAAACGTCGTAATAACTAGGTGTTTTTTTTTCTCGGAAGATCTGCTACCCATTGTCTTTGGTGGGCTTGGATACTCAACATCATCGGTTCCTAGGTACATCTCTAGTATGTATATTGACGATGAAACGTAACATGTGCCAAATAGCGGAGCATTTTATTTCATCAGTGAAGTTGAGCGTTAAAATATTATTTGGTTACGCCCATAGTGTGAGATGCTTTTTCGCAAATTGTAGTGTAGATATAAACCGCGTTTACACGGGACTTTATATTCTCTAGGCATGAATGAATTATCTCTTCGGAAATTGAGTCAATTTTGGAAATTGGGCCAAATTATGGCGCTGTTTTCCTTTCTAACCTCCCAGATTCATGTCCTCTCACAGGTTTAAAAGCCCCAGTCTTTAGACGTCAAAGTTCCGTATAAACTACGCTAGGCTACGTTCGCGACCGGAATAGGAGTTACCCTGGAGACGCTCGGGGGCGGGGGCGTTTTTTCGCCCCCCCCCCGGTATTTCCGCCATTATCAGAAAACGCGGTGCGCAGAAAACGAATGAAGACGACTTGAAATGAATAGCTAACGACGCTAAGCCACGTTTTGGCAAAAAATGGGTCCCGGCCAGGCCAAGTCAGGTCAGGTCAGGTCACCAGGTCAGGTCAAATGACATGATCACCAAACAACTTCCAGGAAGCACCACCGGCACAGTGGTTAATCGAGCGACATGAAACTCATGGCACGTCATGAGGTCATTAGGGACTACAATATCTCGGATTTTCTATATCGGTGACCTAAGGTCAAGTCATATTCGTGACCTTTTGAATGTAACCCTATGGAGGAAAAACAAAAACGCATATTTCTCAGTTGTAAAGGGATACATTTAGTTCATGTTTGCTCTAGCCACTAGTTTTGGCCAGGGACTAGACCTGACCGGGCCCCATATCACGCCTCTGCCAGCACCGGGGCACTGCCTTGATCGGGCCCTTACCAGGAACGGCCCCTACCAGTACCGGGCCCGTATAAAACAAATGCAAGGAGCGGGCCCTGTTGTGACCGGGCCTTCGACCTGACCGGGCCCCATATGACGCCTCTGCCAGCACCGGGCCCTGTCTTGATCGGGCCTGATCAAGACCGATCCCCTACCAGGAACGGGCCCGTGTCACCAGAACGTGACCGTATCAAGAATTTGCAACGACCGGGCCCTGTTGTGACCGGGCCTTCGTCCTGACCGGGCCCCATATGACGCCTCTGCCAGCACCGGGCCCTGTCTTGATCGGGCCTGATCAAGACCGGACCCCTACCAGGAACGGGCCCGTATCAACAATTTACCAGGACCGGGCCCTGTTGTGACCGGGCCCTCGACCTGACCCCATATCACGTCTCTGTCAGCGCCGGGGCCTTGTCTTGGTCGGGCCCTTACCAGGAACGGCCCCCTACCAGGAACGGACCCCATCAGGAAAGGGCCCGTATCAAGTAATTTCCAAGTAGCGGTCCCTGTTGTGTCCGGGCCCTCGTCCTGACCGGGCCCATATCACGCTTTTGCCAGCACCAGGCCCTTGCCTCGCTCGGACCTGACCAAGACCGGGCCCCTACCAGAAAGAGGCCCGTATCAAGAATATGCAAGGACCGAGCCCTGTTGTGACCGGGCCCTCGTCCTGACCGGCCCCACGCCACGCTTTTGCCAGCACCGGCCCCTGCCTCGATCAGGCCTTACCAAGACCGAGCCCCTGCCAGGTATGGATCAGAATACGGGTCCTTTTTATGCGGGCCCCCTCATAAATTTCGGGGGGTCCCTTTGACCCCCTGCGTGCGCCACTGCTCCCAAGTTTAACCAGCATCAACTTGTCCACCCCTGTAGCTCAGACGGGAGAGCGCTGGGCTGCAGGCCTCACTCCCTGTAGCTCAGACTGGAGAGCGCTGGGCTTCAGGCCTCACTCCCTGTAGCTCAGACGGGAGAGCGCTGGGCTGCAGGCCTCACTCCCTGTAGCTCAGACTGGAGAGCGCTGGGCTTCAGGCCTCACTCCCTGTAGCTCAGACTGGAGAACGCTGGGCTGCAGGCCTCACTCCCTGTAGCTCAGACTGGAGAACGCTGGGCTGCAGGCCTCACTCCCTGTAGCTCAGACTGGAGAACGCTGGGCTGCAGGCCTCACTCCCTGTAGCTCAGACTGGAGAACGCTGGGCTGCAGGCCTCACTCCCTGTAGCTCAGACTGGAGAACGCTGGGCTGCAGGCCTCACTCCCTGTAGCTCAGACTGGAGAACGCTGGGCTGCAGGCCTCACTCCCTGTAGCTCAGACTGGAGAACGCTGGGCTGCAGGCCTCACTCCCTGTAGCTCAGACTGGAGAACGCTGGGCTGCAGGCCTCACTCCCTGTAGCTCAGACTGGAGAACGCTGGGCTTCAGGCCTCACTCCCTGTAGCTCAGACTGGAGAACGCTGGGCTGCAGGCCTCACTCCCTGTAGCTCAGACTGGAGAACGCTGGGCTGCAGGCCTCACTCCCTGTAGCTCAGACTGGAGAACGCTGGGCTGCAGGCCTCACTCCCTGTAGCTCAGACTGGAGAACGCTGGGCTGCAGGCCTCACTCCCTGTAGCTCAGACGGGAGAACGCTGGGCTGCAGGCCTCACTCCCTGTAGCTCAGACTGGAGAACGCTGGGCTGCAGGCCTCACTCCCTGTAGCTCAGACTGGAGAACGCTGGGCTGCAGGCCTCACTCCCTGTAGCTCAGACTGGAGAACGCTGGGCTGCAGGCCTCACTCCCTGTAGCTCAGACTGGAGAACGCTGGGCTGCAGGCCTCACTCCCTGTAGCTCAGACTGGAGAACGCTGGGCTGCAGGCCTCACTCCCTGTAGCTCAGACTGGAGAACGCTGGGCTGCAGGCCTCACTCCCTGTAGCTCAGACTGGAGAACGCTGGGCTGCAGGCCTCACTCCCTGTAGCTCAGACTGGAGAACGCTGGGCTGCAGGCCTCACTCCCTGTAGCTCAGACTGGAGAACGCTGGGCTGCAGGCCTCACTCCCTGTAGCTCAGACTGGAGAACGCTGGGCTGCAGGCCTCACTCCCTGTAGCTCAGACTGGAGAACGCTGGGCTGCAGGCCTCACTCCCTGTAGCTCAGACTGGAGAACGCTGGGCTGCAGGCCTCACTCCCTGTAGCTCAGACTGGAGAACGCTGGGCTGCAGGCCTCACTCCCTGTAGCTCAGACTGGAGAACGCTGGACTGCAGGCCTTACTCCCTGTAGCTCAGACGGGAGAGCGCTGGGCTGCAGGCCTCACTCCCTGTAGCTCAGACTGGAGAACGCTGGGCTGCAGGCCTCACTCCCTGTAGCTCAGACTGGAGAACGCTGGGCTGCAGGCCTCACTCCCTGTAGCTCCGACTGGAGAACGCTGGGCTGCAGGCCTCACTCCCTGTAGCTCAGACGGGAGAGCGCTGGGCTGCAGGCCTCACTCCCTGTAGCTCAGACTGGAGAGCGCTGGGCTGCAGGCCTCACTCCCTGTAGCTCAGACTGGAGAACGCTGGGCTGCAGGCCTCACTCCCTGTAGCTCAGACTGGAGAACGCTGGGCTACAGGCCTCACTCCCTGTAGCTCAGACTGGAGAACGCTGGGCTGCAGGCCTCACTCCCTGTAGCTCCGACTGGAGAACGCTGGGCTGCAGGCCTCACTCCCTGTAGCTCAGACGGGAGAGCGCTGGGCTGCAGGCCTCACTCCCTGTAGCTCAGACTGGAGAGCGCTGGGCTGCAGGCCTCACTCCCTGTAGCTCAGACTGGAGAACGCTGGGCTGCAGGCCTCACTCCCTGTAGCTCAGACTGGAGAACGCTGGGCTGCAGGCCTCACTCCCTGTAGCTCAGACTGGAGAACGCTGGGCTGCAGGCCTCACTCCCTGTAGCTCAGACTGGAGAACGCTGGGCTGCAGGCCTCACTCCCTGTAGCTCAGACTGGAGAACGCTGGGCTTCAGGCCTCACTCCCTGTAGCTCAGACTGGAGAGCGCTGGGCTGCAGGCCTCACTCCCTGTAGCTCAGACTGGAGAGCGCTGGGCTGCAGGCCTCACTCCCTGTAGCTCAGACTGGAGAACGCTGGGCTGCAGGCCTCACTCCCTGTAGCTCAGACTGGAGAACGCTGGGCTGCAGGCCTCACTCCCTGTAGCTCAGACTGGAGAACGCTGGGCTGCAGGCCTCACTCCCTGTAGCTCAGACTGGAGAGCGCTGGGCTGCAGGCCTCACTCCCTGTAGCTCAGACTGGAGAGCGCTGGGCTGCAGGCCTCACTCCCTGTAGCTCAGACTGGAGAGCGCTGGGCTGCAGGCCTCACTCCCTGTAGCTCAGACTGGAGAACGCTGGGCTGCAGGCCTCACTCCCTGTAGCTCAGACTGGAGAACGCTGGGCTGTAGGCCTCACTCCCTGTAGCTCAGACTGGAGAACGCTGGGCTGCAGGCCTCACTCCCTGTACTCAGACTGGAGAACGCTGGGCTGCAGGCCTCACTCCCTGTAGCTCAGACTGGAGAACGCTGGGCTTCAGGCCTCACTCCCTGTAGCTCAGACTGGAGAACGCTGGGCTGTAGGCCTCACTCCCTGTAGCTCAGACTGGAGAACGCTGGGCTGTAGGCCTCACTCCCTGTAGCTCAGACTGGAGAACGCTGGGCTGTAGGCCTCACTCCCTGTAGCTCAGACTGGAGAACGCTGGGCTGCAGGCCTCACTCCCTGTAGCTCAGACTGGAGAACGCTGGGCTGCAGGCCTCACTCCCTGTAGCTCAGACGGGAGAACGCTGGGCTGCAGGCCTCACTCCCTGTAGCTCAGACGGGAGAACGCTGGGCTGCAGGCCTCACTCCCTGTAGCTCAGACGGGAGAACGCTGGGCTGCAGGCCTCACTCCCTGTAGCTCAGACGGGAGAACGCTGGGCTGCAGGCCTCACTCCCTGTAGCTCAGACGGGAGAACGCTGGGCTGCAGGCCTCACTCCCTGTAGCTCAGACTGGAGAACGCTGGGCTGCAGGCCTCACTCCCTGTAGCTCAGACTGGAGAACGCTGGGCTGCAGGCCTCACTCCCTGTAGCTCAGACTGGAGAACGCTGGGCTGCAGGCCTCACTCCCTGTAGCTCCGACTGGAGAACGCTGGGCTGCAGGCCTCACTCCCTGTAGCTCAGACTGGAGAACGCTGGGCTGCAGGCCTCACTCCCTGTAGCTCAGACTGGAGAACGCTGGGCTGCAGGCCTCACTCCCTGTAGCTCAGACTGGAGAACGCTGGGCTGCAGGCCTCACTCCCTGTAGCTCAGACTGGAGAACGCTGGGCTGCAGGCCTCACTCCCTGTAGCTCAGACTGGAGAACGCTGGGCTGCAGGCCTCACTCCCTGTAGCTCAGACGGGAGAACGCTGGGCTGCAGGCCTCACTCCCTGTAGCTCAGACTGGAGAACGCTGGGCTGCAGGCCTCACTCCCTGTAGCTCAGACTGGAGAACGCTGGGCTTCAGGCCTCACTCCCTGTAGCTCAGATTGGAGAACGCTGGGCTTCAGGCCTCACTCCCTGTAGCTCAGACTGGAGAGCGCTGGGCTGCAGGCCTCACTCCCTGTAGCTCAGACTGGAGAACGCTGGGCTGCAGGCCTCACTCCCTGTAGCTCAGACTGGAGAACGCTGGGCTGCAGGCCTCACTCCCTGTAGCTCAGACTGGAGAACGCTGGGCTGCAGGCCTCACTCCCTGTAGCTCAGACTGGAGAACGCTGGGCTGCAGGCCTCACTCCCTGTAGCTCAGACTGGAGAGCGCTGGGCTGCAGGCCTCACTCCCTGTAGCTCAGACTGGAGAACGCTGGGCTGCAGGCCTCACTCCCTGTAGCTCAGACTGGAGAACGCTGGGCTGCAGGCCTCACTCCCTGTAGCTCAGACTGGAGAACGCTGGGCTGCAGGCCTCACTCAGTGTGACAGGCCGGGTTTGAGTCGCTTCGACGCTCGCTATTTGCCTCTGATTGGGGTGGCCTGCGGCCGGTGGCAGCAGTCGCGTTCAGGGTCAGGTGACGAGAGCGGGGCGGACTTTATTTGTCCAGGTATGTTCAGGCACGTACAACTTTCGCTTCTAAATTCCGCCGGTTACCAGGAATTGCGAGGTCTGATGGAATATGCTTTGCTTAGCGCGGGACCTGGCCTCAGAATTCCGTCCACTCAAAAGATTTGGACTAGATTGATAAAGTATTTCAAACTGATACAAATTTCGAGAACTTCCTTTATGATACTGCAAATTCAGTGACGTTACTATCTACGAGTTTGATGGAAACTAAGTTAAACTTAAAATATGCCGTGAAAATCTGGACTTTATGCAAACTCAAAGAACGTAAAATATACCACACCACTTTTTCTGCAAAACTATTGGCTCGGAGTTTACAATCATTTGCGACAAACAGTATATCTACGCGTCTCGACCGAGGAGCAATATTTGCCCTCAGTCAATAACTTTTGGCTGAGACGCCACGACGCCAGTCAACGGCGAGTCAAATCAATAATATATGGCGCCTTAATTACAGAGAAACTTACAGCTAATCTTACAGGTAATTACAGGTAATCAAACCACCGAACCATAAGAGGGTAGAACTTGACAGTAAGGTTATCCGTCATCCATATAGGATACCAATTACCATCAGCAACATATGATTTGCGGGGCAGCGCCACGGATTTGTGTCGGGGAGGGAGGGGCAAACCAAAGTCAGAGGCCCCATTTGAGAAGGGGACCCCCCGGTTATTTTTGTGGTACCTAGTCAAAAAATCTTCCGGACTGCCTTCCTCGGGGCACCCTCGGAATAAGTTGTGCTTTTAGAAGCCTTCTCTGAAGTATCCCATGAACAGCTTTCTCGGTTATTGTCGAAAGGGCCTCTGTGAAGCCTAGTATCTGTTGTCTTTTTTATGGCATCTTAGGAGCTTGTCTCGGCTGTCTCCTCGCGACCTTTTCGCTGCTTGTGTCGGTCATTTCTTTAGGGGCTATCTGGAGCTTGTGGCGGTTGTTTTCTAGGGTCTTCTAGGAGTTTGTCTCAATTGTCTTTTAACCCTATTTGTAACAGGCTCCTGGCTACCCCTATTTGTAACAGAGGGGGGGGGGGGGGGGGGAGGGTGGATTCCCCCCGGAGATCTCGAGATCTACCCGTCCGATTTTCAAAAATGAAACGGCCTTTGGTTCCCCTCAACACGATCTACATTTCGAAAAAAAGGACAAAATATATATTTTTTATAGGGGGCAACAGGGGGGAAAAACTACAATTTTGTAGTGGTATATGTCATCCAACACAGCTGTCATGTTTATCAACCGATTGTAACACAACCGATGGGCTTTCTTCCGATTTATTTAGTAGTGTGTGCCGATCAGAGCGAATGCATAGTGAGTAGGAGTTTAATTTTGATTAGGAAGTGTGAGCTAGCGAGTTAGTTTGTACTTGACATATTGTAGAGTAGAGTGTGAGCTTATTGTAATAGACCACATGAGTGACCTGAGAATAGAGTGCGGACTTATGCACTTGTCGGTAGCGAGCGGCGCCTGATTTAAGTGCCTGTGAGCGCTTGTGCGCCAATCGCAAACATGTACGTCCGATGTGTAAAGCGAAAATGAAATAAAAATGTATCTCTCTCTCTCATGGGAATCAATAGCGATTTAATTGGAGATTGATATATGGCGGTGACTTTTGTACATTCAAAAATCATAGGCGTGTGCAGGTCACTCAATATGGGGTGAAGTAAATGCGGAATAAAACTATTTTTTTATGTTTTTCTTATAAATGAAATGGTATGTTATTGTGACAATAGAAAACACAGTTATACATACAAAAAAAATGACAGGCGGTACCAGGTTAGTGAAAAAGGGAGGTAAAATAGGGAAAAATATTAACCGCAGGCAAGTTGCTCCCCAGCACTATACATAAGCTACTGATCGTAGATAGTTCCTTTTTGCATAACGTACTTCATCATAGGCGCATCCATGATCCCAACTGGGGAGGCGCAATACCTTTTGATAAGTATATTATCCGTTATTATGATACTAACTAGTCAACAGTGACTATTTCACTTACAACTTCAATTCACATTGCTTACCCCCCTTTTTACCCTACCTGGACTCGCCTATTATCTCATAATAGTTCGTAGAGTACCCTGTAGTGCGTGTTTCATCCGAAAACTGCAGTATGTTATGTCATTGTAGGCCCATGCATCTTAGTTTCCTTGCAGTAATATGACCCCTTTCTTCCATTACTGAGCGCGTCTCTGCAAAAAAATGACTGTATTCCCTCTCCTGGCCTCATATGTGCATATATCATTATAAGGTAACCGTCTATT